>JAMKCH010002670.1:0-82646 GCA_023653785.1 Ophioderma brevispina
CGGATATACCATTTTACGACACGAGTATCTGAGGACAATGAAAGCAATATAGAGAAAAGAAGCCCCATACATTTTCATCTTTTGGATGAGCCATGGGATGATGCCTATGGATGATGGAAAGACAGAGAAAAGGACAAAAACCCCTATAGGAAAGGGACGACGACGACTTATATTGAATTGCAGGCAGTGATAAAAGGTTTTGTTCGCCAGGCGGAAAAAAAGAAGATATTCACATTTCAAATGAACTCCATACCACTTCGAGGAATGGAGGAGACCAAATTATTTTAACTGACCCCCCACTCACGATGGGTCATGGACAATGCGAGCTACCCTATGTAAAAACTGGAAAAACTCATGAGAATCTCAGGCATTGTGGGAAATAGGAATGCGCGATTGCGAAATTATAGTGGCGTTATACCGTAAATACTTCTCGTGTGAGATTATCTAGTGTTTTCAGCGTGCAGTATTTTTCACGAATGCCTGGGCTCGATCAGATATGCACGGGTCATCAGTAATGCACGGGTCATCAGATAATGCACGGGTAATCAGATATATGCACGCGGGTCACCCCAAGTCACAAACTCCTATAGTACTAGAACCCACATACCGTCATCATTTGATATCGATTACGACTCAATATCAAGTAACATGCCTTGATCGATGATGACCCTCTCTACGAACTTAGGATCTACCAATTCTGGTGTCGTCTAACTAAATTATTGTGTTGAAAAAATATGTTTCTCGTTTAAAGTATTTATTTGAATTCACATGACGCAGAACATTCCAAATAATGTGATTTTGGTACTGTTCTTACGAAAAACGCGTATATTTAATTAACGAGTAACAAGCTTGTTGTACTATCCAAGGGACGAACGTTGACCTTTAAAATATTGATCTTAAATATAAAATTCCTTATGTTATAATTTGTCAAATTTCAACAATTAGAAGCCTTTCAGAAAGTTTTTTAGTGCTATACTGACGTCCCGACCTCTGTGCTCGGGACGTCAGCGCTTGAGATTTGATGGGCGCACCAGGTAAACGCACAGCGGCTGGCTTAAAGCGACGGCGTTTTTGTTTTTACACTCGCGCACAAAGATGGCATACATTGACGCGTGCGTACAAGCTGCTTCAGAAGTTAGACACCACTGCACGGAGGGAGAGAATGGCCTATATCATGTGATATAATACAGTAGGCCAATGGAATTAAGTGTACTTCAAGAAACCCAAAATCACAAAGAAAATAGTTTCATGCAGAATGGCAACCAGTCTGTTTTGTACATAAATGTCTGAGTTGGTCTTTACCGCTCATACAGGGGCACATTGGAATTGGTTAGAAGAAAATTATATGCCTTTATAAGGCAAATCGTCACTGATGGGTTGTTTTGGAAAAAGTAAGGGCCGTGCGAAAGGTCTATCTTTCGTACAATTTAATTGAATCACTAATGGGTTTGTTTTGAAACTGCCGGGAGTGCGAGAAAGATTAGCCACTCTAAGGAGTCTTAGAGGAGTCTGATTTTTCTCGCACTCAGATCATGCAAAACAAAAACTAATCAACAATGAATCCGGTTTTTTTTGAAAAAGGGGTCCTTTTTTTTGGCACTATTTATAGAGTATAACTTTGGCATGTTGGAGTATAGAAGTGTTTTTAATTATTTCCAACAACTACCTCAAAATTTAGATAATTACGTTAATTATTAATGTTAATGTAATGATTGATACTATGTTTCTCAAAATATAGGACGGATAAGGACCACGCCGCAGTGACATTCGACAGGATATGCACTTACCGTATGGTCAGTGCCAGGCAGCAATCGAGCCCGGCTCTCGTGTGCATGCACTGACCCATACGGTCTCGCGTGCGATATTCTGTCCGAATGCACTAGGAGGTCCTTATCCTTATCATAAAAAATTTAGAGATGATGCCTGCCCGAGCGAGCGATTTTAAATACATTGTTTTTGTCCAGCTGCGTGCATCAAGGGCCGAATTTTGGAAGGCGTGGCAGGTCACACGCTTGTTTTCATCATTCCTGATTTGGCCTCCAAAGTATACACATCATGCGTTCATACTAAATGTTTGGATGAGAGCGTATGCGAGATTTAGCATACTCGCCATATATTAAACTGGGTTTATGGCTACGATAAATAATATGCAAAACCAAAATTTGGCTGCCGTAACAAAATGTTGCGTGGTGAGTGGCCGTGTGTGTGATCGGTGACGATGGTGGTGTGTTTATATTTCACCGGTGATGGGACAAAACCAAGAATCGAGAAACGTAAGTTTTATATGACCAATTAATGTTTTTAAAACCCTAATTTTATTTAATAAAATGTATTTTTTCGTCTTCGTTTAATCGGTTAGCAACAAACGGTATGTTTTGGCCAACTAGTGCACACCTTTGCTACGATATGTAGAAGGCCGTATGTATTCAAAATTGGGTGCGGGACGGTCAAATAGTTCCCTAGAAAGTAAAGGTAACGTGTATCAAGAGCTAAGAAATCTCTTTATGTAACCGTGTCTGCGTTTAAGTTTCATTTTGGTATACTTGAAATTGTTTAATATTAGATTCTTAGTCCTTTGAGAAATTTTCGCACCTGTTAATTTTAAAGTGTGTAAATTGCAAAATGGAAAATGTTCAAATTGTCCGAGTGGCTACAAAACGAATTGGATGAATAGTTTAGTATTCTGATATGCACATGAAAACTTCGAAAGCTTCGCCGTGAAGCTATGTGATATTTCGTTCCTCGTTCAACTGATCCGTAAATCTTTTCAGTCCTTGAAAACGTATGGACTTATATCCGCAATGTATTGTTAGTATGATAGGGCCGTGAACCTCCGCTCCCAAACATAATTCAGATCAACTTATAGCGTGCCGTGTGTAGGACTCTTCCCTATCGGGGCTTCTTCAACCAAGGGGTCATTCAGTGCACATCAAAATTTCGGAAGGGTTGGATCTATGCATAATGGAAAGCCACAAGTTTATTACAACCAATGCAAGTCAAATATGGTACGAGTATAAGGTTAACCTTCAGATTTTGCCATAAAAAATTTCGGCTTATGAGCAATGTTTGAAAAGGAGAGAAGAAATAAGTTCGAAAAATATATTGTCAACCTGTAGCGATCAAAGTCCAAAGAGAGAAACGGAACGATACAGTAAATCTTCAGAATCTTCACTCATAATTCCGATTTTAACGTGGAAAGTAGCCATCAACGAAGAAATGTTTATTTCTACACACCTATTCTTACGATTGCACATGTGGGGAAATTTATATGCAGCTCTAAACATGTAAAACAATGCCAATGATTCACCCTTTCTGTTTCTCAATTTCTACGTCACGCAACTCCATTATGCACCCTCAATCGGCGAAATGTCCTACAAACACCACCGTTTGCTAAGTTTATTTCTAGAAAACTAAAAACATGCGGTCGTTTGAATGTAGTTTTTTTTGTGAGATAAATGTAATAGAAAATTGATACTTGTATATTCTTTGGGGAAATATTTATTTGCAACTCCTATTTAATATAAATTTTGCGCTACAAACGTGCTGTCGATTCGGTGCGATGACACTTGCGGTACAATTGGTGTCGGATCGACCTGGCGGGTTTTTTTTCGCGCATTGTGACCTATAACTGAATTTTTGGCGCATTGGTTAGAGCTCAGAATAAGAACCTTTTTGGTGAAGAATCAATCGAGTTTGCGACAAATTCTTTTAGAGAATTGGGTGTAAGTCTAAAAAGGTTAAAGGAAAATGTGGCGGTCACATAAATATGCTAAATTTGAAATCACATATGGACATGTTTGAATGAACTTGGTCAACTGGAAAACAATGAACTTAGCCGTGACATGTACGTGGACTTTTCCCTAGTCTAAACACTAATTTGTTGTTGTTACGGATAAATATGATAGGGTTGATTTAGAAAAACCGAAACTTCCCAGTACGTATACAAAAAGGAATAATAACCTCTCGTTTAGGTTGTTGACTGCATATCACTGATACAACAAACTTTGGCAATTTGTTATATAATTTAAGTGAAATATCCGTAGAATTGGATAATTGAATGTGTGAAAGTATGAGATTGGATTTAGAGGTTTGAGAGTGCGAAGACAAGATTGAAAGTTTGTGACTTTATTATTGAAATATATTATTAAATGTTGTCACTCATCCAGTCCTTGTCAGATATTTGTCATTATGAGGTTTTTCAGATCTTCCATCCTATACCTTTGTATGCAGCTTAAATTCCAATAAACCATGTACCTGAGACGTGACATGAGTAATTTGAGACAGGAACATGAGTTTTAAAAAGACCACAGTCACACATAGTTGTTTCTGGGAGGCTCGATTGGCTGAAGTAGTCTACGATGTTCCTTTCTTTGGGGGGTCTTATTTCGGTTTTGCTGTCTACTGTTTGAAATTTGTGCGTGGTTCTTGGTGGTCCTCTGGTCTCCATTTCTGGTGGGTTCCTTGTGTCTACTGGCTCCATTTCCTTGGTGGTTCTCAGTTGCAATGGTTTTCAACAATTGTTTGATACTTTCCTGTGTTCCTTTTTAAAAATAGTGATAGTTACCATTTGGTGTTTATACTTTTCACTATGTTATAGATCTAGTTATTTCTAACTTGAAGCCAGGTTCACGTCAGATTCTGAAAACATATAATGATAATATTGGATGATTTTTCACAGTTTCATCGCAAATACAAGAATTTACTGTCTCCCGCTATGAGTTTTGAAATATTTGCGCTCGTCTCTCCGCACTCGCCAAAGTTGTTCAAATTCATACTTGAACGAGAATTCTGTATCCTACACATCAGTCAAATAGCATATCAATATTTCCGAGACCATTCGGCCTGATGATGCAGCTGGAGAAGCTTCGATACTGTAGCCATCAAAAATGTAATCCATTGGACCAGATTTATACAATAAAATATTGTTATAGTTTAATATATTAGCCCTATACCAGCCGCCAATATTGTGAGTTTGTCCACTTATGGAAATTCCCATGTCCAGGAAATACACCATAAAATAAATTCAATTTGAAATATACATTTGTTTTCTGTTGCTTGACGCGTGGTTTCACATCTCCATCATTACTACCCAGTAGTGGGAGAGCGTGCCAGCGGTTAGGGCTTGCCTCGGCTCAAATTTACCATCAAAATTCCACGGGTTCGAATCCCGTGGGGGGCGTGGCACTTGCTGGGAGTTATCTGGTACTACCAATCCTGGAATTTGATCTGTATAACCAGCTATTGATTAAATCAGAATTACCGCTCTCCTCCATGGTCCACTGGATTGGTCAAATGGACATAAAGCCTCCCCGTCCTTCGGTGGGACGTTAAGTCCGTCGGCTCCCCGTGTACAGAAGAGTCACAACTGTACATGTACAATCGGAGTCATGTCGAATAAGAGTAGGGGTGAAAACCCCTGACTTTCCCAATCCGCCCCAGCCTCCATAGCTGGCCTGTTATGATCGTCCGTTCATGGATCCGCGGCCCCGGATAAGCGCCCAAGCGAACTAATCCCTGACACCCAGCGCCAAAAGCCATTACCAGCTTTGGCTACGAAGCCAAAACAAAATTACCCAGTACATCCAAGTTCCGGAATTTAACCTATTTTTAGAATTGAGCATTATCAATCCTTTGTTGACATTGTCCACTACTTCAAACACAAACGAAATCTGAAATGCGGGGCCCCGGGATGGTTGGAAGAAAATGTATCATTTCAGCCAAATTGCGAAGGCTGAACTGTGCAACATCATCCAGCATAAAAGCCACGCCATGGTTCCCGAAGTAAACATTCATGACATGCCAAAAAATATGGCCATGATATCCTAAGACTCCGCCTTAAGACTGTAACTGAACACTTAAGAAAGCGATTTAAGGAGCCTCAATGAAACGCTGCTTAACCACCAAACGCATTTAACATCAATGGCCATAAGAAATTGTTTTAATAAACGTTGGGAAGAATCGATATTTATAATGGTATATTTTTTGAATGACATCCCGCAAGTTTAAGGCGAGAGGTCTGGTCCAAGTTATGGCCTTACCGTAAGTTGAGTATATATATAATGTTTTTTTGGCTGAAAAGTAGAATTAGGTTGTAGACTAGAATAGAACTGTCAACACTGTCCAAAGAATCACACCACTGGTAACAGAGACTGCGCTCTCCTCCCGCCGCCCTTTCTGCAGCCACGCTGCTAAACCCCCCCAGTTCCCCTTTCAACATCTTCCAAAAATGAATACGGCCGGCTAGATAACCCCAATCCAGAATCAACTCTCTGTTACACCTAAGACAGAACACCACCCTGGCAGCAATCCCCACGCCGATGGTTCACCTTAAACCGGATTCGCACAGGGTCGGTCGCTTTCAATAGCAAATGGGCACCGATGGGGCTGCGGCCATCGCCATCCTGACATGTGGTTCTCCCATCACCGACTGCGGATCACATTCTCAATGAGAGTGCCCTACCTTTCGGCCCCGTAACACCGTATTTCTCAAACCAAACCCCAACCAATCAACAGTGAGTTGGCTCCAAGCGCAACAAACCTATTTACTGCTGCCTCATACGCAACAGAAGAATCGAAGCTGGCCGGGTGCCATCTGGTGCATCTTGGTGCGTTTTTTTGAGAAAATCCAAATGTGCTTCGCCATAAATGATAGCATCTATCACCCTAAGAGTTCAAAACATGTAACTCCTGGATTGTTATCACAAGTCTGCTTAGAGTAGATATCGTGATGATCACACTTTAGCTTATGTAATACCACCCTTGGGTGGTTATCGTATCCATTCTCTCCCACGTCTTGGTAAAAGAGGTGGTGGCCTCGCGGTCCATCCCGCCATGATGGTTTTGTGACCGACGAGAGAACAATATGTTAGCCATCCTTGAATTGTTTTTTGGAACTCCTCACTAGAATCTGGTAGAAACATTATCCATTGAAGTGATCTCTCCCATATACACTGCACTGGTGTTCCAATACTGGACCAATATTATTATTATTGCCCTATATCGTTTACATATTGGATAAATATATTTGCTCATTGCCCAATATTGGCCAAATATTGCAATTAAATATTGGTTATATTGGATCAATGTTTTGGGGCCCAAGCTGGCCCTGTTTATTTTGTTCTCCTACATTGGACCAATACTGGACCAATTATTGTACCTCAGTTGTACCGGTGTAGTGCGGCATGATGGCCCTAGTTCTTTTACACAATTATTTGAATGGAAATTTTTTTCAACGTGCTATTTTAAAAATTAGGCTAAAAAAAATCAAAAAATTATTTATATTTTTAATGAAACGGTATATTATAGTATAATGTCATTGAAAATGTGCTCTGTTTTCAAAGCACCCCTTGTTGAATATTAGTGTATTCCTATATGTAATTGACTGAGTTCTCGCCCTGCTATTTTTAAGGCATCAATTGCTTTTCCGTTAATACTGGCCAAGGTTATCCCCAATAATATGGCTCTCTTATTGGCTGCTGGTCTTGGTCACTATTCTTCCCAATTTTGACCATTCATGGTTCCGATATGAAGGCCGATCCACGCGCGCCAATGGAAAACCATTATTGGCGCAAATGCAATAGCCACGTGTTACCGATGCAGATACCAACGGAATACCATTATTGCTCTTGCCCTTGGAGAGCCAATAAAGGACCAATCAAGGGCACCCACATAATGCGATGCCAAGATTACCGCGGGGGAACCATTGTTGAGCCAATATATACCTGCTATGTGGGCTTTTAATCGTCCCCTCCTAACAATCTCACTGTCTCAATGTTTTCAAGGAACTTTTCAACCTATTGAGAGGTTTTTATTTTGATAGGACTTCTAATAAATCATCTACTGTGATTTTAATTTCCACGGGGTTTCCGAACCACCGCTATCGTTAGGCACCAGGTTAGATCTTGTCTCCAAAATGAATACAATAACTGTATCCTTTGTGACATTCATGTTATCAACTCTTCCTTCAATCTTTCGGTTGTCATATTCAATTTAATCTTAATCGCGCCCTCCGACAAACGCCTACTTCAGATCAGCTGTGGCAAGATCCGTGAAATACATTTAATTTGTCCCCTTATTGTCAAGCCATTTAATGATTTGATTCTTGTGCTAAACTTATAATTCTGGTCCTTCGTTGGGTCCTAGCATCAGCATGCCTCCGAAATACACTCGCACACATCGTCCTATACAAAATTCCCATGGTACAGTGAAGAATTCCATGTACTAAACGGGGGTAGACGTGCTGCTGACGTAATTGAGGAATCTGGCTGTCTGTCCACAAGCAATCTGAGGGAAACAAGGTGGAAGAGTAAAAAACTGCTCCTTGAACTGCTAAAGAGTCTATCACCAAGCCGGAACTTGGTAGTGATAAACACTTTCCCGCATCATTGACAGCCTCTCTGCCCCCTAGCAATGCACGTGCTGCCTTAACATCAGTCTTACAGTTGCTTGCTCAGAGTTTGTCACAATATTTTGATCGAAGATCCGTGGTCTTCGTTTGGCTGTGGACCAAGCTCCGTACGTCTACAAACTATGCCCTATATTTTTGAGAAAGACATCAGAGTTCATTCAATCACTTTTGTTTCCGCTCTCTGAAGACGGACCTTCGGAAAGTCGTCACATGCTCTAAGATGAAGTCGTGTTTCCCTCGACCCTCCTACCTGTTCTATGATTACGACACTCGAGACCTCTCCTAACCATAATTACTACTGCTATTGTCGAACATGTTCTTCCTTCCGAGTAACCTTTCCCATCAGCCTCAGCCTTGAAGTCCCTCTCTTGTGACTCAAATCCTAAAAAAAAAACAATCTATACCCAAAGTATATGAAAACTACAGCCATAGCGAACTTGGCCTTTTTGGGTAAGACAATAGAGCTTTGTGCTATGAAGCACTTGTTGATTATTTACCGACACAACTTATTTGCATCCTCTCATTCTGCTTATAGACAAATATTACAGCATGAAACCCCCTTACCCGTGTGTTCCATGACTTGCTCTTGATTTAGACAGATTTGTGGTGATTCATATTGATTCTCTATTTACACAGCCCTTCGACACCATAGATCAGGGATTTTTATTGATCGCTGCCGTGATGACTATGGTGTTGAGGGCTCTGCCCTATCTTGGTTCCATCCTATCTCTGAAACCGTACTCAAAGTATTGTTATTGGTGACATGAGCCTGGATCCTGTCCATCTTGATTTGGGGGTATGCTCAGGTTTCAGTAAGTGATCCAATTAATTTTGTCATCTGCACGGCACCCCCTGGGGTACATAAAGGATCAAGTGTCTCATGTATAACATTCGGATGATACACCGTTGTCCCTCATTCTCAATACACTGCATCACCAAGTCATCGTACGACCCATAAACGTTCAGAATTGTATAAAAGGATTAGAACGATGGAGTTAACTTTCTTTCTTAAATGACATAAAAGACTGAGGTCAGCTTCACATCTCGTTTCTTCTTCTTCTCCAAGTCATATCAAATAACCTTCCTCATGCTGGTAATTAATTCATGTTGATACAGCCGCCTCAAGGGTTCGAGCCTGGTAGCTATCTTTGTATCATCTTAATTTGTATGGTCACATTTTAATTAGAATATATATGCGTAGCGCTATACGGTGCTCTTAGGAAGATTGGCCAATTGCGGAACAAAATCAAAAATCCACGGCAGACATAACTATAAGTTGTCAAAAGGGAGGCTGTGTATAGGTGTTCACAATGCTCAGAACTGACTGGGATGAGCGTGCAACAGGATTACAGGAAGTGCGTGAGAAAGTGAAAATACTACTCAAAGACCCGGAAAAGAACTTACAACAAACATTGCTTCTGGGGTTTCACTCTCACCAAGAAATATAACCACATCATTCCTGTTTTTTTTGCGTGACCATCTCATGACTCTTTTTCTCCTTCTGTTCATTATTTTTTGCCCCACTTGTTTGTATTTTTCAATTATCTTCATATAACTGATTGGTGTTTATATTCTTCGCATCGGAGAAACTCTTAGTGTGTTTGCGCTTTATTAATTGGTTTATTATTATTATTATTTCTTATTATTATTTTCTTTTGGAAGAGTGTGTGTGCTTACTGGTGATTGATTTGAAGCCAAAAAATTATGTTTTTTTATTCCACTATGAATATGCAAAAACACTCCCTCAATTATTTCATAGTGAAGAAAACGACCGTTTCAACCTAATTAAATTTCCCTAAGCTACTGTGAAGTGTTTCTATTTTCTTTGTGGTGGGGGCCGCGAGTGGGGTGGAGGGGTGTACTTACTGGGATATGTGAAGCCAAAAGAAAATTATGGATTTTTTTTTTAATTTTTTAGTTTTTTGCTTTTTTTAATTTTGTCATTTTTGCAACAAACTCCTAATTAGTTCATGAAGAAACGACTGTTTCAAAACTAATTACTTCCCTTAAGCTAAGGTTAAGCTTTCTTTTGACTTTGTGGGAAGATGTGGTACTGGGGATTGATTTGAAGCCAAAAAAAAATTGATCTTATCCTATCATGGTTAAAAATCCTGCGCAGATGTCCATTGGTCGGAAATGTCTGCTTCTATCCTAATATAAAAAACTGCTATCGAGAGCCATATCCTGCTAACTTTACCCTGCTGGGATGGGAGACACTTCACAGGTTTGTTGTAAAACCGCAATCAACTATATACCTTCAAATTAAGTGAGACTTCTTTGCATATTTCCATCGGGTGATATTGTCATGGGATTTAATCCCCGACTAGGCCGTTGTTGCCCATTTACAAAAATTGACTGATGCATCATGTTCTACAATGGTCTGTTAATGATGTATACAACTATTTAAAGATCATGATGGATCTTGTGGGAATCTATTGGCCCGAGTTAACTGGAGGGCGTGGGTACTATTTTCCCCTGCCGTGCTGATTTAATTGAAACTTCCGACATTAACAAGCGGTAAGCTACAAATCCGTCTAGATTTTGACAATATCATATGCAACTTCACCTGTATAGAAATAATTGCGCTCTAAACGTAGCATAGGGACGAGGTTTAAAGAAATAGGAGCCTATCCCCTCAAAATATCGCCTCTCATCTCCGTAGCTTTTTTGTATTTTTCAAAATATGAAACTATTTTTATCATGTACATTTTTAACCACTCAATGACATCATCTAATTAATGAAGGATTACAATGGCTTATGGCATGGTTGCCATTTTGATGACCAAATAAAAACTCAGTGTGTTTTGTGTGCATTGCTATAAGCATCCTTATTTTCACAATGCTGGGTGATAATAATGGTATTTTGCAGTGTCAACGGTAAGTTCTGTTCAAATAACAACTTTCAATTACCAAAATTACTGGTGTTACATGGAGAGTACCATGACCTTTATTAATGTATTTGTTTCATTATTAGAATTAAAAAAATGTATAGTTGTCTAGGTTCAGACTTTTATTTACATGCTATAGCCCTAAAGGTTCAAGGTCATCCGTGAACATTACCCAGTGCTGCGATTTTGTTGACAAAACTGGAGTCAAACATGTTCGTCTG
This sequence comes from Ophioderma brevispina, assembly GCA_023653785.1. NCBI lineage: Eukaryota > Metazoa > Echinodermata > Ophiuroidea > Amphilepidida > Ophiodermatidae > Ophioderma > Ophioderma brevispina. The sequence continues at coordinate 11,517 of JAMKCH010002670.1, forward strand.
CTTTTATTTACAAGGTGTGACCATTGTTTGCCGCAATTGTGGGCAAAATGTAACAAGGGTCTACATGCTCAACAAATGTAGACAGACCTGTTACCCAAAGAATTAAAATTTTCTCATTTTCTGCGTCGGTATGGCCAGAGGTTTCCCTGAGGTAAAAACCATTTCTGGTTCAGCACCCTTTAAAACTTTATAGAAAAAACACCTTCAAAGCTTTTCTCCAAAATCGAGACTAGGATTCTCATTTATAACCTACTATAATTAGGGGGGTGATCTCGGACCAAAGTTTTTAAATCTTGTGGAAATCATTGTAGTGGCATTGTGTGAGAAAATGCCTTATTTTTTCGATTTGGTCATTTTACCCCCTGGACATGGCGTTGAGTTTTACGTTTTGTTATTTTTGCGCTATGGTTAACATAGGTGGTTTGGAGCTTATTAGCAGGTTTGGTGACTTAATCAAATTGATTTTTGGAATTTTTTTTAAACCAACTTTCAGAGAGGATGTGAAAATGATGGCAATAGGACTTGCCTTTTGACGTAAGTCAACAGTGAGGAAATGTGATCTTTTTGACCACCCCCCCCCCCCCCCCCCCCCGAGCAATGGGAAGTCTTATGAAGCTTGGCCACCTAACAAAATGCCAAAAATGCGGCACGAACTCCTCACAAAAGAAAAAGTGGCAAAAATTACTTTTTATGCATTTTAAAAATCTTTTAACATTTTCCAGACTCAGGGGAACACCAATGGGGGTGGGGATGGGTAAAAAGACACTAGGGATAGCGGCTTGTGCCCTTCTGCGATATACCCAGGTTAGCGACTGTGGCCCATCTGGGAAATAGATGTAGCATTATATGTTGACTTTTTGTGCAATGCTAATCTTTGTTCATTTCTCTTTCCAAAATGACCGACCCACGGGAGCCCCCAGGAGGATAGGATCAGGGGATGCTATGGGTAGCTGCCTATTGTGTACCCTTCTAAAATATCCTTACGTCTGGGCTGCAATAGATACTAAAATTATTTGGCAAAGTATGGACTTTATACATTTCTGCACCCACTATGACTCCCACCTTGGAAGTAACACGTATGTAAGGCTGTTTAGACCCCCTTTTTCAGCATCGTTGCACCCAAAGACCCCATATATATTTTTGTGTACTTTCACCCAACGACACCATATCTTTTGTTGAAAATTTACCACTGCCACCAAAGACCCCTATTGGGGGAACTTTTTCACCAAAAGACCTCCTTGTTAAAAAAAATTGAAAAATCTCACCCAAAGGACCCATTTTTATACAAAATTTGTGAAATTTGTGTAGGAGAAGCGCCTTTTTCGGGGCAATTTGGCTGCCTATCACCAAAGACCCCTATTTTTTTCGTACTATGTCACCGAATGCCCCTGGGTTTGGAATCACGAGCCTATAACCATATCCATTTCATATTGTGAGTGCCCCCCTCACGGCTATCACCTAGCACCAAATTACCATTATGTTATTTTTAGACACGATTATCAACATCATTCTAATCGATCTGCTAACTTGATACCATATATATATGCGATTAAGAGAAACTCAAAGTGAACCCATGTGCAACTTGCAGGGGAAGCGTGAACTTTTTAATGTGGGTTGTTGGCCCAGCCAGAATACCCAAATACTCCATTCCCTACTCTTATTTCAGCAGCTGATGGGAATGCGAGGTGGGACGATCATAATTATTTTTTTTTCAATTTTTTTTTCAAATATCTACATTGACGCCAGTTTCCTTGGAATCGCAAGCGTTTAAAAAGTACAGGGGCGGAACTCCCATTTGAATTGCCAGATGTGCCCACCGGCTTATGGCAAGCCATATAGGCAATAACGTATTGCCGCAACGCGTCGCGACATTTCGTCAACGCGTTGCGAGAAGTAGAGGCGGCGGCCAATTTAGAATGGACGAACTTTCGTGACGTATTTTTTTTTCAAAATTAGACCCACACGGTTGCAAAGTATATAGCACCGCTTTGTCGAAACTCACAACGCGTTTGCCAAGCCTGCACCAACGCGTTGCTACCTCACAAAAGCGTGCACCGTAATAACGCGTTGCGAAGGTTCACAAGGCCATAAGGGTAATACGTATTGCCACAACGCGTTGTGAAGTAGCAACCGCGTTGCGAACATTTCGGCAACGCGTTTGCGGCCACGGCCAATCAAAATCATGAATTTACTGGACGTATTTCAAAAAAATAGATCAACAACGCGTTTGCGGCAATTACGTTATGAACCTTATGGCATTCCAAAACGCGTTGCAAGCATTCACAAAGGCTGTTGCGAGCTTCACAACGCGTTGTTATACTTCACAAACGCGTGTGAAGGCAATAAGGGCAATAACGTATTGCCACAACGCGTTGTGAAGGGTTGCAACCCCGCGTTGTGAAGGTCGAAACGCGTGTGAGATTTATTTGGAAATTACCGTCACAGAAGGAAATTCAATGATTTTGATTGGCCGGACACCGACAACGCTTGGCCGAATGTCGCAAACCGCGTTGTGAATGTAACAACGCGTTGCCGAATTACGTTATGACCCTTATGGCTTGTGGGCCTTCGGCAACGCGTTGTGAAGCTTGCAACGCGTGGTGAACGCTCGCAACGCGTTGTGAGGTTTGCAACCGAGTTGCAAACTATCTAGCAAAACGCGTTGTGGGTTCTATGATTTTTTGAAATGACGTCACATAAATTCAGATTTTGATTGGCCTACAACCGCAACGCGTTGCCGAAATGTCGACAACGCGTTGCCGAAATGTCGCAACGACCGTTGCCGAAATGTCGCAAACGCGTTGCTTTGTACTTTCTCGCAAAGCGTTGCGGCAATACTTAGGCCTTTATGGCTTGCCATAAAGGCCGTCAAAAGTAGGGGTATTTCAGGAATATGAACATTTTTCCGTAATAAGCCTCAGAAAAAGGGGGAACATTGGGGTAAAAATTAAAAAAAATAGGGTCATTCGGTAAGAATTTGCCGAATATTAGGCAGAGTTAAGTTTATTTAATTGAAATTGGCAGGAACCGCCGAACAAAAAGAGGTTTTTGTATATTTACACAAGCTATTGGTTGCAGAAAAATGGAAAAAAATAGAGTCATCGTTCAGCTGAAAATGGAAAAAAAAGGCGTATCTTTCGATTTTAAAGTTTCTTTAAAAAAAAAGTCATGGGTATATCTGTAACATTGATTAAAGCCTGTAACTTTAAAAGGGGGTCATTGGGCATAGCTGGTTCAAAAAAGGGGGCCTTTCGATAGGAAATACTGTATACCCAACATAGGAGTGCCCCCCCCCCTCCTCCGGAAAAAAGAGTAATAAAAAATCGCCTTCAAGGGAGGAAGCACAACATAGTTTTCATATGGACTTAAACTCTACGTATAGGATTATTGTTAAAGTGGGCATGCATGGTTTTTTCAGGGTGAAGGGCCCGGGTGGGGTGGGGAGGCAATCATATGTGAATTGACATGTTTTGCTATTGCCATACGGGCTATCACTGTGGATTTTTTTGGAAAAAAGGGCCATCAGTGTGCAAGTAATTAAATGGGGTCATTTGCTGTGATCATAAAATCATCCAGCATTTGCTTTTCGAATATGGTATTTTTGGACAAAATGCAGAATTTTTACGAATCTTGGCTAAGGATGGGCATGTACTCGTGACCTAGAAATGGGCTGAAATATTGTAGTGCAAGATCATTGAAAATAGGGGTCATTTGAGGAACATATTTGAAAAATAAGGGGCGCGGGGGTCATTGGGTGAAGCTCGGCCTAAAAAACAGAGTTTTTGGGACAGGAAGACGATGCCAATATGTGTTATGCCAAACTCCACCCCCTCAACCCGGTGAAGAGGAAAAACTTAAAATGGTTGGAAAATATTAGGGCGGTGCTTCCCTACCCCATCACGGTGCCACTAGTTGGGGAAATGGTTTTCCTTCTTTGACGAGCAAAACAATGTATGGCTTTACAAAGCATATTTTCATCAAAACTTATAACAACTTTGCAGGTTTTGCCCCCCAATTAGACGTCATTATGACACAAATGGGGTATTAATGGCATCTATAAGGTATGAAAGGAATAATCTACTCTCAGGACACTGATAAAAACATGTTTGAGGATATATGATTTAGTAATGTAGAAAAACCCACCATTTGCACTGGTCTTATGCCAAAATATGCATCAAAAACTTGATATCTTCAGGACCCATGTCCAGGGGAAACTAACCAAATCAGATGAAACAAAGGGCATTTCCAACTCACGCAATGCCACCACAAATATCTTCCATAAGTATTAAAATAATTCTCACAAAACGGTTCAGAGATCACCCCCCTCTATCCCCTACATAATGTATTTGAGTGCGATGAGGTAGAATCTTGCATGCCAACCATGTTTTTCCAATTAGTGTTCCCTATGATTTATCAAAAATATAGGTTTATTTACATTTGCGCGTCATCTTGGTATATTTGCGAGCGGGGCAGTTTATACAGGTATAAAAGTAAATGGTCTAATTCATTGTTTTCAAGCTATACCAACTTATTAGTTAAGGAGAAGTAAAAAGTAGAGTTTCCAACCTACATTTAGTTTCAGTATTAGAGGTTAAAGGAAAGTTAAATATCATCCTGGAAATTTCTTTTAGAGTGCTCCAATTTTGAAGAACATATCCCAAAACTGTTTTGCATGATCACAATTTATCATATACATGTATGCATATATTTGTCATATTTGAATTTCAATATAGGTAAGATAGTGGCTTCCATAGCAGTGGCGTAAACAACAGCTCGTCTGAACATGTGGGCAAAAGGGGGTGGGGGTGGGCAATGCTTTTCAGGGGGTAAGTATATGGTGGGTTTAGCGCATTTTTATGGAAAGCACTAATTCCACAGGAGGCAAGGGGGGACAAAAGCTAAGCCAGGTAGAGAAAATTGTTATATGTTTACATCTATAAATTGTGTGACTGAATTATAAAAGGAGTACAGGGGCTATATTTTCTGGCGTAGTGACATTTTTCCGGTGGAAATTTTGAAAAATATCTGAAATCTTAAACATTTACTTCAAGGACACGTGTTATCATTTATCTATTAGAGTAACCCAGGGATAGGGGCAAATTATAATTCTTAACATGAAAAAAAAAGTTGGAGAGATTTTAGTACAATTAAACCAACTATATTACCCCCCCCCCCACACACACCACACACACAAACACACACACAACCCTCTTGCCCTCTGCATATATACAAGAGACCCCCCTAATAATGGTAATGTAACCATATTTTCTAAATATATGGCGCATAGGTGGAAAATAAGGTCGCAAAAATTTCTATTCAACACATATTCTAAATTTAGGGCCCCCTGCACTATTTATTGATCCGAGTGAGGGTACCCGTTTTTCCACAATCCTCAGCCAACTGAACATCCGGGACGTACGGAAGCTTCGTTGATAAAAAGATCGCTATCATAAAAGGCAGTTCTATGGTAAACTAACACAACGACTTATTTCCCCCGTTATAGTTACTTTATTAAGTTGAAATGAGTAACAATGCAAGTTTAAAGCAGAACATCTGCCGTCAATGGCTTAAACATTATCGTTTGACCTCTCTGAATGATTGTCATGAAGTAAAAGTTAAGTACGATTTAGTGTGAACAGCCATAATCCGGAGGATCCTTAGTTAAGTTCAATCACCAGAGTTTCCAAAACGAATGGTCATCCCACCTGAAGAAGTCACAAGTTTCAGCAAACGACAGTCCAAATCACATAGCGTAAAGTAATAGCAGCGGTAAAAGCGAACCCGATTCCTATTTGCTTTGACTTTGCGTCGGCTAAAAGACCTACAAAAAGATGCTGAAAACGCAGGACCTGAGGATGTCAACTCATTAAAGGTAAAGCCTGAGTTCTAAAACACAGCGGCTTGATTTTTAGAATTGCATGAAGTATCAAAAGGGGAACATCTGTCCCAAGCAGTAATCCTTTGCCCCTGTGAAAGTAGACGACAGAAGGCTAAGATAAGTTTGGATGGTAAGGCGAAACAGGCTGTCGGTAGCTTTTGCCCGACAAAAAAAGGGATGCACTATGCGGGATTTCGGTTTTTGTTTTTAAATTCCAGACAGGCAACTTAAAACAATCCAAAGAGAAGAGAAAATTCACTGGGAAATAGTGAAAGTAATCTATAAAGAGTTTCGCTCGGTTTGAGTGAGGTTTGGACTCTACATTTATCATAAAAAAACAAACATATTTAGAACTACACGCTAAAAAATCTAGTTTTTAAATTAAAAGACTCGGTGTGTGGGCACTGAGACAAAAGGATTTTTCATTATAGAAGATTATCCAATTTAGAAGATATGACAACGGTTCATTATTTTCTCAATTCATACATATAGCTTCATTTCTGTACTAAGATATTGAGCTACATGCTGGTGAAAACCCACCAAACCCAAAATGGATAAAACACTGCGTATTGCTGTTGCTCGAGAAATTAGACAAATCAATGTATTCAAACTGAATGTTAACTTCTTCGTGAATTAGACACATCAACATTTCAGCGCGTCATTCATTGGTCTAATTTACTTCAAAAATGATACTATGTTATAACTATTAATTCGAAATTGTCCACGTCCAAATGATCCAATAATGGTACATTGAAGGATATTTTTACCATAATAATCGCCCCTCCAAAGGAAACGTGCCGGGATGTTATCGAACACTTTGAATGGCATAGATGTTCACTTTCAATGAGGTGTAGATTCTAACAAAAGTGTTTCTCGTAGCCAAATTCGTAGTTCAAAACAAACGGCCTTACCATATTTTATTGGGACGGGCTGTTTTAAGTTAAGGTAATCCGAGAGTTTAACAATCGTTAACTAAACAATGGTTATCTTTGAAGTAGTGAGGTGTAAGTAAGAATTCCATTAAAAATAGGAAAAGGTTATATTTTTTTCAAAGTAATATAGACGTGTTGTTTATGGTACTTTTTCAAACCCTCAATTCGGATTGACTCATGGCGCAATGTTACTAACACAAAACCAACACCAACACTCAACAACGGAACGTCTTATTTAAATTCTGTTTAAGCTTCCGATAGCCGAGACCATACGGGATTTTCCCATTATCATTGGCATATTAAAATTTGACCACCTGAGGTCTCTCGACGTCATGAACACACACATTTCAGAATTAGAAATTTCCCCAAGCTGTCATCACAAATATGACGTCACCATTCAGTATGAGAGAATGGCGGCGGCCGGCGGCGCTCTCATTTGTAAGTGGATATGAAGAGAAGAATGTTCGTGCAGGAGCGAGCGCAGAATGACATGAGCGAATGTTATGGTATAAAAAACTTTCGTAAACAGGGTTTTGCTTTGATTAATTGTTATAGATACAGAATAGGTGAGTTGTATATAATTTAAATTGCACTTGGATCAAAAAAAGTATAGTAATGTTTTAACTCTAGAAGCAGACAAGCAAGTTCTAAGATGCAAGGTTAAAGATGTGTATAACCATTTCGTGTAAGTAACATCGGTTGTATAAAAATAAAGAATCGGATGTCATTTTAAAAGTGCCCGTTAGTGTTGCAAAAAGGACCCCAATACTATGTGACTTTGTAATCAGGATTTTCCCCATTTGAATTAATGGTGCAATCTTTGCTCCGTGATACGAGATTCTAAAAACACACATGGCCTTCCTTTGCGTTACACAACAAAAGATACGAGGCCTCAACAAGGAGGACATGTCTTGGTAAGTACAGAAAAAAGATATGATATGCGGTTGCATTCATTTCAGTAAAATGGTACAGAAATCAACGGTGCTCAGATTCTGTAAGGAAGCAGAATTAGAATGTTTAGAGGCCAGTTTACTACATCCATCAGTAGGGGGATGTATTTTGTTTTTTGCACAGGAGGACTTAGTTTTTAATCTCAGAATGGCTCACATGATTCTTATAATATGAAAATATCCACCAATGCAAACAGGTTTCAGCCATATAAGGGGCAATAGATCCCTTTATCTATGATTTAAACAAGGTGATGTTTGGCAGCCCATTGTTGAAGCCGCACTCTCATGGCAAACCTGGGCATTCAGCGATTGGGCACTATCTGAAAACATGTTAGTCTTTGGCCAATGCTATAAATGTGGGAAAATTGTTTACTTTTATCACAAAGTGGCACCATCTCATCATATATATTTGGAGGGCTTAACGCTGGACATACAGAACGTTATAAATTTTTTCTATTTGGTCGATAAATGAACAAATGTAATGCTGTTACACGTAGTTTAATAAAAAATTATCCAACTATCTACACCTATATTTGAGCGGAATTATATTATAATAAACGTTCGTGTAAACTAAGCAGTGTTAAACACCTTTTTGAATAAGGGCTTATGTGTTCAAAAATACCAGGGTCTTCCACCGTATTAATGCGCAGCTTCTGACAAAAGGTGTTCGTTTCCCGAGTACAAATCGTTATTCAAATCAAATGAAGACTTGTATGCTGTTTAAACCTATCATCCCATGTGTTGTTCTTCCAAATAGTAAACAGATGTTTTATACTCGGATCAAGGATTACTATTAAGCTAATATTAATTACTGGTCAGAACGGCATCGGGTCTCTGTTGTCAAAGATTATGTGGCATCTGAGTTTTCAAAAGTATTTACGAGACGTTGTACTTTTTTAAAAAAAGTTACTCTAAAAATTAAAACAAACACTTATTCTATAAAGGCCAACAACAGGTCATTGCAAATGTAAATGTAGTGGGGTGAATATTCTAGAAGAGGAAAAGTACGCAAGGGTATATACGTAGGCTGTGCATCGTACAGTAGAATAGAAAGATCGGCTTTTCTACTTAGGATATGTGTTGGAGATATTAAATACATTTGCGTCCACTTGTTTGTAATCTGTGTATTTGTGTAATTCTTGTGTTAATGTGTGAATTCTCTGAAAAGGAAAACATGACCGTATGACACCTTTGCTTTTTGAGCCTTTCACTGGTACACGGGAGTTTCGCCAAAAATAAAATGGCCGTTTTGCCTTCAAGCATTTTGAAGGTACCTTGCCGTATATTTGTAATCTGTGCTTGTGCACTTACCAACCATCACGTTCGCTCATCATCTGAAAAGTTATTGGAACTGCCAAGGGTCAACCTTAAATAGTGGTGAACGCCATTTCATTTTGGTACTTCAGCTGTTTGGAATTCAATTCCAAACGTATTATTCGCAGTATCACCAAGCTCCAAGACTCAAACGACAACTTAAAACCAACCTTTTCGTCAAGCTTTTCATGGCTCATAGCTGTTTGTTTGATTGTATTGTTTTGTCGTTTATGCGCTCTGAGTTCTTGAAGATTTTGAGCCTTATAAGAAACTATCATTTATTATGATTATTATCTCACTTCTAGAGGGACCCCCCAGGCTGGCAATTACGAAAACACAGTTCCCAGAAGAAAGCACTTACGCTTGTGGATGGTTTTCTTGGAGACCTGGCTTCTCAAGCATTTGCAACACAAGTCGCTGGTTCTCCTTGTCTCAGTGGTTTTTAACTTTGTTTGTGTCCATATTCTCAGTGTCAATGGGTTCACTAACGTATCCATCACAAGCATTGAAAGGCGCTTGGGTTTTCTAGTCAGAGACCCGCTCTCATACCAGTCATGTATGAGATATTTTCATCTGTATTATCATCCGTCATTGGATATTTCTGTGCTCATGGCAACAAGCCCCGGGTGGACTTGCCTCTGGAGGAGTAGTCGTAGTAGAGGTTGCGGCTGTCTATGCCCTTCCTCACTTCTTGACTGGTACGTATTTCTATCGCAACGAAAGTGGGGACAACACAACGAACTATACGCTTATGTCCAAAATGAAGATCAAATTGACATCTCTTCAACGGGAGGGCAGGGCAGATCATCTCGGCACTTTTCCAAGTACCTCGACCTTTTTCTTCCTTAGGGGCAGATCTTGCTAGGTATTGGCAACGCTCCGGCCAACGCACTTCAAAGGTTTCTTGGATGATAGCGTTAAGGCCAAAGAACATGGATGTACTTAGTAAGTATATGGGATCCAGTTTCTAACAAATATGTCCTGGTAGTATATTGGTATTAAGACTGTCACGTTTATATTTTCTGCCACCTAGCTCGATTGGTCAGAATCTCAGTCGGTGTGGCAGGGTTCAGCCCGGGGGCCACTTGTATTCAAAGGTGGATATGATGCGTGAACATGACTTTCAAAAATGCACCCTTAAAACACGTATTTCACCGACTAAAAACTAACAAAAAAGCTAACAGACCTAAACAAGATTTATCGGTTTATGATACACTCAACAAGTACGCAGTGCCTTCAATCGTACTACACCCTTATTATTGCTTTGCTGTACTTCCCAAGTTCCGTTTTACCAATATTTTTCTGATGATGTTTTGATCCATGCGTAATGAGATATACATGACCAATTTTCAGGATTAAGGAAAAAAACATACCCTTTTTCCATATTTTGCTGGTGTTGAACCCCTAAAACGATGTACGCGCGTACTTCGTCTGTTGGAAAAAAGACACCCGTTTTACGCGTTTCTTGTTCACGAATCAGACCTCCACCATTGAATACAAGTGGCCCCCGGGGTTCCAGGGTCGTTAGCGGCCCCCAGCCGGATTAGGGCAGGGACAGAGTCACCTCGGTGGGGAGCAAGGGGCGAAAATGTGTTTTAGGCCAAAGTTGCCATTAGTACTAGTTGACCATTTCGACAATCTGAGCCTTTATTACAGCTACGAAATTCTCAAATGTTATTTATTTTAGACCCCCCCCCCCCGGCTGGGGGTGCGCTGGCTCCCTCCGCACCTGGATCCGCCCACGTTCTATTTGTTTTATATACGTGTACATATCTAAAATCAAAGCAAATATAATATAGACCGTTATGCCCAAAGTGATAACAACCCGACAGTTTGTTAAAGGGTAAAATAGTTAAACTAAACCCCTTAATAAAAACTATCTATTCTGGCGATAGTATTCTCCTTCTGCAACAAAAGTTCGTATGAGACATAAATGAATTTCTGGGTTTTTCTCCATAGTTTCGCGGGGTTTCTCAACTTTAGTTGCGGAGGGCGATGTAGATTGTGGTGGCATTTCTTGGAAGTCCTTCATACAGATTTTATACAAGTCGATTGCCAACAGGTAAAATAGTCGAGTATCTACGGAAGGTATCTGGTGCCTTTCCCACAAGACTCTACCAATCCAACTTTTAGTGTGCCCCTAGCATAGCTGACAGGACCACTTTGCATATCATCGTGCGTGTGTGTGTGCATGTATGTGTGTGCATGTGCGTGTGTCACTAAAATGTGAAGCTTTTTATATGCAGCGGCCCACAGCTTATATTATTTTAATATAATAACCACGAAAGCCGAGAACTGCGAAATTCTAGTTTAGCTTCATTTTATGATCCTAAAACATATTTGAGATGTTAAAAAAATGAATTTCCCGGCACTCTCGCGTTATTCAAGATGGCGTCCAAAATGGTCGCCAAAATAGCGAAAAATTAAAGAATATTGGCTACTTCACTCTTTGCATGCGGAAGGCGGCTACATCCGCCCAAAGATTAGTATTTGTCTACTTTTTTGTTGTTATAAATATTTCAAAATTATATATTGATTGGGCATATTCAGAATCAGCGTGAAAATGCCTTTAAATGAGCCCAAACAAGCCTAGTCTTTTGTTGTTGTTATTTTTTTTTTGCTATGTCTACAAATCCAAGATGGCGGACATGTTCTTATCGTGTCCAAACACTGTGTTTCTCAAATATGATCCAGCCAGAGATGGGTACAACGTCTGGCTGCTTCACTGAATTCCGCAAGGTCCTTGTTTGTGCATTGTTGCTCCAGCAGTGGGTAGTCTGTGTTGCTGTTCCACAACCACAGGTAGTGTCCTTATCTGCTTCCAAGTAGCCCCACTTCTGCAGGAAACCTTAGATCAGCCAATTCTGGTTCTCAATCTGTTGAGGCATCGCCATTCAGACCATGAGGAGTTAGCTCCAGGTGGGAGATGCTCACCAGGTTGAATACCAATAGATGTTACTTGGTTGATGGCAAGTCTTTCTTTCCACAAGGCGACTCTCTTAAGCTCCTTAGAGACTGTTTCAAGAGGTTGGACTTTGTTTAAGAAACTCTCTTTGGATTTAAGGCGGTTGGCAGCAGGTATCTGTCCAGACATAGGGTGACGGATGTCTGGTGGAGCAATTCCTGCTAGGATGTGTAAGTTTTCCGTTGGTGTTGGACGGAGGCATCCTGTGGCATGGGTTGATCTTTCCCATACAGGGCAAGCATACTCTGCACATGAGTAGCACAGAGTAAGTGCCGTCGATCTTAGGGTATGTGGGCGAGCACCCCATCTTGTGCCAGTGAGTTTGTTCAAGATGTTGTTGCGTGAACATACTTTGATCTTCGTCTTCTCGATGTGGGTCTTATAAGAGAGAGTGCGGTCCAAGGTAACTCCCAGGTAGACAGGGTTATCACAGTGTTCCAGGGGTGTTCCAGACTAGATAACTTTAAGCTGACGTTTGGCTTCACGGTTGCGTAGATGGAAAGCACACCCCTGTGTCTTGGATGGATTTGCACATAGGTGGTTTCCTCATAATAAGGAGTGAGTTCATCCAAAGCTTTGGAGAGTCTCTCTTCAACAGCTGTGAAATATGCATCTTGTGCGCTAATTCCAAGATAGTCTGCATAAATAAAACGACAGGTTCCTGCACCCCTAGGTTGGTCGTTGGTATAGATGTTGAATTTGTGGTAGTCCATTCTTGAGCCTACGCCATCGGCTCTTCTTCGCTCCTCAGCTGAACAAAGAACATCCTGTTTGCCAGCAATCCTTTGATAAGCTCAGTCAAGCGGATGTCTTTGGTGATTTCCAAAATCTTATGGAGTAGGCATCTGTGATTAACAGTGTCGTAGGCTGCTGATGGGTCCACGAACACAACTCCAGTTACCATACCCTTAACGACCTTCTCGAAACCATCCTCGATGTGTTGAGTTAGGTTGAGTACTTGGCTTTTTGTTGATTTGCCTGGCCGGAAACCTGCTTATTCTGGTATGAGGTGTTCATCTATCACATGTGCGATACGATTGAGCAGGAGACGTTCAAAGAGCTTGTAGGTATGGCTGAGGAGTGATGTTGATCTGTAGCTATTGGGATTGGGTGGATCTTTCCCAAAATTCCTATAGCTTTAGGAGTGCCATAACATGTGCTTTCCTTTGGGAACCTGTGGGAAATAAGGCAGCAATCGTAGAGCTCAAGAAGCCATTCCTTTGCTACTGGGCCGAAATTTTTCAGCTGTGTTGTCAAGGCCTACTGCTTTTCATGGTGAAGTTTAGCAATAACCGATTTCCAATTCGTCCATGTTGAAAGGGTGAGTGAAACTGCTTGCCACTAAACTCGAACGGGTCCGTTTGATCTCTTGGCTCTTCTGCACTTGCATTAAAAAGTAGTCGGTGGAAACTTAGGGTTGGGTGTGACATTTGACTGCTGTGGCGGTTCTGTTGGAGGGTAGACCATGCTTTGCCTGTTATGGGTCATATCGTGGGAGTCAATTAAAGTTGCCGGTTTTGATCTTTCCTGGCGATCCTCTCCGAAACTACTCACCTTTAGCAGATGTTTCAGCAGAAAACGGAACAGCTTCAAACATGGTGATATACTCTTGATTCTCTAGGAAAGGCCTGGTATATGTTCCTACCTGCAGCCTCTGGGTATGAATCTCCGGGAAGTCTTGTTTTTTTTTTTTTTGTTTTTTTTTTTTTTTTTTTCTTTTTTTTTACTAGTTGGGCATTTTGAAATAGTATGCGGTTTTGGTGCAATCCTTTTCACGTTCTGGTCCAGGTCATAAGTGAATCCTTGCCCGTCTGCTTTCCTATAGTGAAAGCGAAGCTTAAAAGGCACTTTGTTGGTCTTACGCGCTACAGACTTGGTATACCGATTGGGCGAGGTTGAGTTAATGGAACAGGATCCAGAACAATATTGATGCACAGGTTAGAGATGTTATTGCTAACTATAGCATAGAAACAGGGTTGTAAACCATCTTCCAACGGGCGCTATGGAATGATGGCGGCAGGGGCCCTTGGCCTATGATCGTCAAGGAGACGTAGATGTTTGACTGTATATCCATTTCTTCGACAGTGTAGGGCTATTTAGTTTCTACGTGCTTCGCCGCCCGATCTTCCTCTCGGTTCAGGTCTATCCTTTTTAAGGCAGTTGTTATTTTCAGAGGGCGTACGTTATTTTGGTGAAACAAAGATGGCGAGTATGGTGGCGACACCCGGTTTTACGCGTCATTCGTGGAATCACCGAAGATTTTAAGTTAATTTGCACCGTACTATCAAGAAAGAAGATCTATGTATTAAAGATTAGTGTTACTTGAAATCTCCAAAGATATTATATCAATGGTGTGGTATTAGTAGTACTGTAAGTGTGAAAAGGAACTCCAAATGGCCACCCCTGGTGATTGCGTGTGTTGGCCATACTAAAACGGTGTCGAAGTATTACACTTTAAGGAACAGTACTGTAGGAGATATTTATGCAGAGCTCCGACATTAGTAAAAAACGTAAAAACGTCACCAGATTCATGTTCATTAAGGTGATTGGGTTATGCCTCTTGGATGAATGAGGGGAGGTACGTCTGAGGTTCGTGCATCAAGTGAACATTACAAGTTATTCATCCAGGCTTCCTCCGATCATGAGGGCGCTACAAATCTATGACCAGGTGGGGCCATTCGCGATTCTTTACTGTGATGCACCAGGATAATACAATTATATAGATTATCAGCCACGACTTGGAATGAGTAAATGCATGGCTCTCACAGCATTTCACATTGGACATACCTTGGAAAGAATAAGATAAATGACTCTAATCTGTAGCAGTAGTGCACATGTGTTCATATCTGTAAGAGACTTTGAAAACCGAAGCAGCAGCCTCCAAAAGGGCTGAATGACTTACAAGGCCGAAGCCCTGGGGAAAAAACAAGATCTAGAAAGGCAGGAAGTTTTATTATTTCAAAGAAGTCAAGAAGAACAGTGGCCAAAGAAAAAGGAAACTAGAGGAGTTGAAATGGCAATATGGAGGTTTGTGAAGTGGGAAATGGCAATTGGGTATGGCTAGTTGCTAAATAGAACAACGATTGATTACTGCTTACCAGACTCCTCAGAAAGTGATTCTACTGATAGTTCAGAACAAGAGTTCAAAGACAACAAAGGGTAAGAAAACTGGGTGTTGAAGAGTCACCAAGTACAGCAACAAATGCAACAGCAAGTGCCGCCACAGTGCAACAAGGGTTGCATCTTTACCTCAGCAACAAGGCCACTACCAGTGACCACAGCCAGAGCAACATGCATTGCATCCACCTCAGCAACAACTGCCACAACAGTGAACAATGTGGTGCCGCAAACCAGGCAACAAGGGGGGGGGTTTTTGCATCAACCTCAGCAACAAGTGCCACTACAGGTGCCACAACCAGTGCAACAAACGAGCGTTGCAAATACCTCGGCAACAAGTGCCACAAGTGGTGCTGCAACCAGTGCAACAAGCGCTGCATCCACCTCAACAACCGGTGCCAAAACCAGTGCAACAACAAGCGTTGCATCCACCTCGGCAACAAGGCCAAACAGTGCCCAAGTGGTGCCGCAACCAGTGACACAAGGGGTTGCATCTACCTCAGCAACAAGTCCTCACTACAGGTGCCACAGCAGAGCAACAGCATTGCACCACCTCAAGAAAAAAGTGCCACAAATGTGCCCTAAGTGGTGCCGCAAACCAGGCAACAAGGGTGCATATACCTCAGCAAACAAGTTGCCCTTACAGGTGCCACAACAGTGCAACAACAGCGTTGCAAATACCACAGGTGGTGCCGCAACAAGAGCAAAGCGTTGCATCCACCTCAACAACCGGTGCCAAAACCAGTGCAACAACAGTTGCATCCACCTCAGCAACATGTGCCACAGCAGGGGCACAAATGTGCCGCCAACCAGAGGCAAATGTACATTGTATTGAACATTGTATTGTTCCATCAACAGCAAAAGTGCCATTACAGGTACCAAAGTTAGTGAAACACAACATGTTACACAGCATGTAACACAACAAGAGCCACAACCACAGATATTATACCCAGTATCCACATATGCAATATACGCATAGTACAGTATCCAGTGCACAAGAATGAAGTGGGCCCAACAAGATATGGGGAGACTCATCAACTGCTTATAAAACAGCAAGTAAGAGCCCACTACCAGAGCAACAAGTAGTCAACCTAGATGGAGACCCCCTAAAATATGCAACTTTCATAAGGGCATTCGATACTGTGTTGAGGGGATAAGAAAAGAGTAGCAGAGACCGCTTGGATTATCTTTGTCAATACACAGGGGCGAAAGCCAGCCTTATCGTCAATAGCTGTTTGCATTACACGAACCCAGAGGAAGGATATCACAATGCCAAGGAATTGCTGAGGAAGCCCTTTGGAGAACCACGCAAAATAGCGCAGGCAGTTCAGAAGAGAGCGCTTAAATGGCAGATATTGACGGAAGAACATGACTCCGTGGACTTAGCAATCTCAATTGTTTTTGACAGAGGCTCAGACACAATATGGTCAGTGTACAAGCTCTAGATGAACTTAACCATACTAGCAGTCTTAAGGACCTTATGGACAAACTCCCCTATAGATTGAGAAGTGTGTGGAGGAACAAGGTTATGAAATTGAGGACAGAAAAGGGCGAAGGGTAACTTCAATGACTGTCAACGTTGCGAATAAGCAATCCAGAGTAATGATTAACACAGCCTTTGGTGTAATTCAAACACCACGAGAAGAGGATGCAAGAGGAAAGCCCAGACACTAAGACCAAGCCAGTAAGAATCTTTGCAACGAGCAATGAATCAATCACAACACAGAAATGCCGAAAGGGGCGGTTGAGAGATCATGTAAATACTGTAAAGGGTACCCACAACCTCGAGATATGTAGAAGTAGCTAAACAACGATTCAAGACAGGTCAAGTTCTTGAGGCAACACAAAAACATTGTGTTTTGGATGTTAGGTCGTAAAGCATGTAAGCAGGATTGCACACGGAAATTGTCATGCCAAGAAGCCTGAGTGCACCAAGCGACACCCCACAGTACTGCACCCAGATAAAGCAGACGGACACAAAGGAGGAATCCCTACTGCAAATGATAAGAAAATAAAAGGAGAATGCAGCACGCGGCTGATAAGAGAAAGAGACAGTAAAACGAAATTGTCATGCTTACAGGCGCCGGAGGTAGGAAGCATTACCTACCATTCATCCCAGTCCTATCCATTCCCGAGAATTCAGGGCGGCGTTGTGGAAACCATGCGTACTAGACGAGGGAGCGACGCCATCTTTTGTATGAAGCAATATGCAACAACTAAACATAGAGGGAGGGAGCCACAAGTTAGCAATAACGACCATCAACAAGGAGAGGATTGTTGGTAGCATGGAAATCAATGGGCTGGAAGTATCGGATAGGAAAGCAAAGGAATATCATTAAGTTTTGGGGAAATGTACTACACACAAAAACGAATCCCAGCCAGTACAAAAGATAGTGTCACCCAGGAGGACATCAAAGCATGGCCATATATACAGGGCGTGGAGTTGAATAGACAACCGCAAGGACCCCATGTGCACGTTGGCATCTTGAGTGGAATACACATGCCCCATGCCGACAGAACCTTGGGAAATCATTAACAGCAAAGATGGAGGACCGTATGCGTGCAAAACATATTGTGTTGGATGTGCACGAATTACAGGGACAATCGTCGTCCAGCACACAGAATATCCGTAACAGAATACACAGGGAGTATTTACAACAACTTGGGTAATATTTAACCAACATTTAAATTCAGCAGAAAAGTTCCAAAACAACAACAAGCAGAAGTGAAGCCGCACATCTCAAGAGAAGATTCTCTGCGAACAGCATATTTTATAATGACTACAAGACAGTAGTAAATGACACCGATGAACCAATGGCTATGCGAGAAGATACCATGAAAGAGGAGAAAATTGTGAACATGGTAAAGTGTGGTACATCCCGCACCACGGCGTCTACCAATCAAAAAAGAAAACAAATTGAGCGCTCGTGTACCCCCCAAGGGATTTTCACTCACAGGAGCTCTTGCAAGGCCCCGATTTGACCAGCAGTTTAGTAGGGGTTCTGTCAAGATTAGACAAGAATCCATAGCTTGATGGCCGACATTGAGGCATGTACCATCAAGTACGTAAGGACCGTATCCCTACTAGTTTTTTGTGGTGGCCAGAGGGCGATTTAGAGAAACCTTTGGAGGAATACCGCATGTGCGTTCATTTATTCGGAGCCACCTCGTCCCCGTCTTGTGCTAGTTTTGCACTTCAGCGTACAGCAGAAGAAGCCAGCGGCCATAATCAGCAAGTGAAAAAATACTTTGTTTCACAACTTCTACGTGGATGATGTCCTCAAGTCTGTAGCAACAGAAAGGGAAGCTGCGAAAATGGCACCAGATCTTGAAGGCTTGCCAAACCGGTGGATTTAACTTGACTAAGTGGGCTAGTAACAGCCGTGCGGTACTCCGGACCATTCCGGAGAGTAACAGATCCAAAGAAGTTGCAGTCTTGAACCTGGACATAGAAGTCCTAGCATCAGAGAGTGCATTAGGGATGCTGCGGTCCCCTCAGAATGACTAATTTGGCTACCAAATAGTTGTTAAAGACCGCCCAGCCACTCGTAGAGGAATATTGTCAGTAATAAGTTCCATATACGATCCACTGGGTTTTATGTGCCCAATTGGCCTGCCAGCCAAGCAAATGATGCAGGAATTGTGTAGGCTCAAGAAGGGATGGGACGAAGACATATCCAGCTCGCATCTCAGAAAGTGGCAGCAGTGGATAGAAGGCCATTCTGGACGAGGCGGGCCATTCTGGACGAGCTGCCACTCTCGCTGCAAAGACAAGCTTCAACCCGATGTTCTTCTACAGGTGGTGCTCCAAACATGAGGTTAATCCACTGTCGACAACTGTAGGCCATTTACCAGACTTCTTAACAGAGGTGTTTAAGGAGGGTGCTCTCCCTAGGTCCACCCAGGCGTATAGAAATGCCATTGCTGCCGTCCACAATCGCTTCAGAGATAGTATGACCGTTTCTTCGAATCTGGTCCTTCTCCTGGTGCTCAGTATGATTTTAGATATTTTAGAGCAGTTCAAACATAGACCCCCCAGTTAACTTTACCCCTCTCCAAGCCGCACGCAGCAGCATAGTAGTAGTAGACGTAGTATAGTTTATTAATATTGCCATCATGTGCGTTAGGGAGACATTGCTTTTGTTATTCACTCATTACGGCGTTAGGGCGAATAGACCTTCCCCCTAACGCCTCCATTGTATTGGCGGTTTATTCCGTTTTGGGATAACAAAGAATATGACACAATTAATTTATACAAATGAAGGATAATCCACTAGAAATAACAAAGAATATATATTAATTATTTTTGATACTAGCAGAGCTCATTTAACCTAATGATATTTTAAACCCTCCTAAACATATGTGGAGTATTCCTTTTGTATTATATCTATTGTTATTATTACTATTATTATTATTTTGTCCTTACGAGCAGTATATTTGTGCATCTCAAAAAATATTATTAATAATACCACCAGATCTAGCAATGCTCATTAACAGGGCAAATATCAATCAATCGCTAATCATTAATTTTAACAGGCTTGGTCTAGTCCATCTGATGATCAGTGGGTGGGAGCATGGTGGCTGGGGTTTCTCGTCTGCGCAGTTGGAGCATTTCTTTCTTGCAATTTTAATAGGTTGTTTTCCTCCTCATATGTCCAGTTAGACAGGGTGCTAAACTAGGTTGTGTTTGGGTTGTTGGCAGTGGTTGTGTGATCTGTAATGTTTTGGGCGGCTGGTGGTGCTGGGACGATAAAATAATGGCGTTGTTTCGGAAGGCCTGACCCACTTCTTACTGGCACATTGTGTGTGTTGGTGGTGGACGGATGGAGGTACGGTGTGCTGGTAGTACTGGTGGTGATGGTGCTGCTGGTGGTGCTGGGGTGTTGGTGGTAGTGCTGGTGGTGGTGGTGGTGATGGTGGGCTTGTGCTGGTGGTTGCTGGTGGTGGACAAAACGTTCATTCCTGACTCAACCGTCCTTTGATATTATATGAGAGCACCTAATCTCAGGGCCAATCCTTGCTGTCTGACATCATGTTTACTGGTCTGTGATCTCTTACCAGTTCAATGACCATGAACCGCACAACCAGCAACACGGCACTCGGAATGGGGGGGGGGGCAGTACAAAATGGTCTGCCATATATGAAAAACGTGCTTTAAGCCTCTTGTATCCGTCATATCTTGCCCCTGCCTATTGACTGGTTGGAAAACTTCGATATGGGTTTAATTAGCATTTCAGCAGGTAAATTACTTTCGTGTTTACATAAACGAAACCAAAGAATGATTGTACTTACAATTGTACTCTCTAGTAGACCTATGATAAGTACGGTTGCATGATTGTAACTTCACATATAGGCATATTTTGAATTTGTAAACTCTATGATATCTTGTCCGCTGCCCCGCTGGCCTATTTTTCCCTAACGAAACTTGTTACGTTTTAAGACACCCGGAGTCGGGGGAGTGATAGAGAGAGAGCAAGAGAGTCTTATTTGAGTACCTGCTCACGTCTGCTTTCAGTCCACGACATCGCGGCACCCGCCGCGGCCGCTTGCTTGATGAACCGTTGGTATCGATTATCACGGTCAATCACCACTCTCTTGCCCACACATGCCTCATATCGTCAACGTGACTTGTTATCATATCAAAGGACCTTGTTATCATAACAAGGACGGGAGTCAGGAATGAAACGTTTAGATATGTGGTGGTTGTGGTGCTGTTGGTGGTGGTATTGCTGGTGGTGGTGGTGGTGGAATGCAGTTAAGGGTGGTGGTGGTGGAGTGTGGTTGTGGTGGGGGTGGTGGTTGGATGAAATGCAGTTCAGGGACTTGAGGGATATATATCATAATTATTGTCGCATGTCATTTCTTAGGTACTGAAACCTACTAACGAAGAAAGAAATTGGCCTTCAGGAGCAGAAAGTCGCTGGGTTGGAAAAAGCGTCAGCGTCTGGATTCGGGGTCACTTTTAAGAATTCCGGCGTCTATTTGGTGATATTTAGAACCCTCTCTATGTGTTTCTTATACTTGTAAACATTGCCGACGTAACGTTCCTGGCTGGAGCTGAAGTGTTTTACCAAAGTTTAGGCGCACGGTTGTTTAAGCGCCGGAATGCTGCATTGCGGTCGGTAAGGATGAATCTCAGTTTTTTCTGTTGCTTATTTACTTTTATAAAGTAAATTATTCATTTACAATAATATGAAGTGTATACACTCTATGCAGTACTATTGTTAGTTAGGGTTCTTCCGCAATCCGGACAATATCCTATGGTTTGTTTTCAATACCACATGAGGCTATATTTGAACTAGTAAGGCCTAAAGATAGGTTTAGATTAAATTTTATTTAATCTGGATTAGCACAACTACTTAGATCAAGGCCAAGCACTTCCAAATAAAATCCGAATAAAAGCTTCAGCCTTAGTAGCATGCCGTGGCGTAACGGGCAGGGGGGGCAGGTTGACCCCCTGATGACTTTGGCCGGAAAATTTTTTCAAAAATCGTTATGCTAAATCAGCCGTTTTTTAGCCCTCTGACCCGGGAAAAAATTGGCCTTTTTTGACCCCCCTAAGAGGAAAATTTCCGGAGACTGGGAAATTTGCCCCCTCAGGCGGCAGGCCCTGTTACGCCACTGGTGCATGGTATAGTAGTGCCAAGACTAGACCTGTCATGGAGGCCTACAAAAGTACCAACAACAGTTGGACACTGCACTACAACAAAAACTCAGTCATAGTCCTGCTACGCTCAGTTTTAGCTGGCATTCCAAAAATGCCGACAAAACGTCTAGCCAAGATGCTCATGCCACAGTGATAAGTTATTTTATGGCACTATAGGCAGTCACGAGTTTGAATCTGCATAAGTAAACAAGTAGAGTAGCACTTTAGGCCGGGGAAGAGGCCCTAACTTACCTCTTTGAAAGACATCACATTGCTCAATATTCTCCAAAACACAAAGAGGAATTCGAAAATGTTTTTGTACATGAGACATAGGGGAGATGTATCAAGCAGGAATACTTTTTGGGATTGCCAGCATGTAGTCACATTCAATGGGTTGGTCAAATATTAACCACATTGGATTGTGCTCCTCAGATGGGGCTGGACCAGAACAGTCTCTTCCATAGATGCATGAGACTTTCATACCTTCTATGATTGAATTTATGTAAAGTAGGGACCTGATACTTGGTGTAAGCATCACAGCCATACGAGCTTTACCATTCATGACCACTAATGATAAGACGGTCCATTCTCTGATGATTACATTATAATTGCCATTGTATAGGCAACCTTTAGAATGTTAATATTTCTGGAATTCATTACGAGACAGAAGCGTGGATTGTAGTTCTCAAAGAACCACATTTGCTGTCCTGAAATTTCGTCTCCGAAATTGACTTTCTTTCCAAAGACACAAACAACTGCCGATTTAATGGTTAGCCATCAATATTAGTGCAGCCCCTAAGGGCAAAACCACAAGTTTATTTCCCAACGAAACTAGGTGTGATTGTATCTGCGTATCAGACTCTTGTATCTGTACAGAACACGGTACGTTTAATTAGAAATAGGTACCCATTAGCTCAAATGGAATGGCTAAACACATATGTTTATTTATAGCTCATTCTATTCACTTAAATTGGTGTTAAACCCTAATTATTAAAAAATAGTACGATTCATCTTCACGATTTTTGGCTTACTCGAGGGCTCGCACACTTGGGGCCTGCACGCATACCCCCGCAGGCCGCGCGCACGTGGCTGTAGCCTGCTAAACCTAACAACGGTGGATCCGCTGCTCATTACAGTCCACGGTAAGGGTATTTAGAGCAAGGTTCCGTCTGAACTCATTGTTTTCATTCAGTTTTTGTAGACTTATGGACCAATCTTTTTGCACATTCATGCGGGGACAATTGAATCTTACTTATTAAAGAACAATATACAGATGTTGAATCTTAAAAAGGAATTTTATTATGGGAATAACAGCCAATTTTTGGCAAGAAATAAAGATTTGATGACGTCACCGGCATTGATTGGTTTATTATTTTGCTTCGGGGGACCCATTCAGGTAAAAATGACTTACGTATCCCTACATTTGAAAAAAACAACCGATTTTCGTCAATCGTAACGTCCGTTTTTTGAATCATAGGGAAAAGGTAATCCTGACTGTTTAGACATAATAAACCGGTGGTCTTTTTGGGAAAAATAAATAGCACTTTGGGCAGAGGTCAGTACAGACCTTGATTTAACATAGTCGGAGTTATATATATCGGGTCGCCCCCGAAGAGCAACTGATACCTGATACCTGACACGTGACCTGGACACTGCCACTGACACCAAACGATTCAATCCTCGTTAACCGTTTATACTACAATACGGCAAAGCAGCAAGCATCTGTATCTCCGTTGCCACAGCGTAATCGATTAAGATATGAGACTATACATGTTGGGTCTGTTGTAAGACTAGTTTCAATGCTTTGAAGGCGTAGTAAAGACTTTTCAATGCAGTTTCAAGTGATAGTGTGGTACTTTTCAATGAAGTACTTACCAGCAATCGGGGTAAGCTAATCTTAATTTGTTTTTCAAACATGTTAAAATTCAAATCAAATGCAAAATAATGCTCCTTAGTGATAGCCATGAAAACAGTATAGTAGCAGTGTCATGTTCACGCATGATGATTTGAAACATTTAAACCTCAATATAAAGCTTATACTGCCTCGGAGACACCATAAACATGTGGATGGTCATCTCAACGCAAAGACTGGCTGGCACCGCTGCTTCTAACTCGAGCCATTTCCTGATCCAATATAAGCAACTGTTAACTGATTTTGTAATCAGGTTTCTCCTAAGAGTCTTGGTATCTCATGGTAGGTGAGTTGTTACCATTTTGGAATCCCAAAAGGTGATTTGGAGGCCAAAATTTACCTTGCATGCAATAACATTGGGTTCCGAATGTGACACCCCCAACTTTGTTTACATCAAGATTTCAGGTGATGAAATTCAGCTGTGCTTTTAATTGGTTTGGTATTGAATGTACAAATGTTTTTTAAAGATGCGATATATGTGAGGATTTTTTAGCTTCTTTATTTTTCAAATATTGTATGTCAAAGCTCAGAAATCTTAGGGGGGCCTATAGCAAACGGTAGGACGAGTTCCCCCACCAAACCTAAAAAAATATCAGTAAGTTTCTTGGTTGATGTGGATAGGTACGTATTAAACTTACCTCTTTTCTGTCCAAAGTAGTAGTTCGATTTGTCGAATCTTGAAGATCATGATTTTTGAGGGTGCAAAATTTGCACCATGTGGAGTCCCTCGCGGACGGCATGACACATTGCTTTTTGGACATGAAAACACCTTTGCATTTCTCTCTCTGTGACTGAGTGTTTTTTTATTTATAAGCGAAGGGCCAAATCCAAATATCATGCTTAGTTTTGAGTTACTCCAGTCATTACAAACTAAGCACACCTGATTTTTGTAGTTTATATGATAATACAAATAATTCAGGAGGTGTGCTAAGTAAATTTTGTTGCGGGGGGGTCAACCTTGAAATCCAAGATGGCGGCCAAAATGGCCGCCCGGTCGCGCGTTTTGGCTAACGACAGTTATTTTGAGGATAATGTCTTATGTGAGCCTCCAATCACATTTGTTCTTGGTGTCATATTGGAGATAAGTTCATTATCTACATTGATGATTCAAACATTTCGATGGGTTTTATTGTGATCTACACACCGTTTTGGGGCCAAAAAAATGCATATTTTTGCAATTTTTTTCCAAAAATATGATGCGGACTGAAAATCGTTCTCCCCCTATATCTTCAAAATTGTTCTTCATAATTGGATCAAGACTTCTCAGGAATTGCATCCACATATAATATGATTTTGTGTGGAAAGCACAGGATCATAGCAAGTGTAACTTAAAAGTTTATAGTTGTTTAAGAATGAATGGGGGCTTATCACAAACATGATTTTTGCACATTTCTCTAAACACATGAAACAATGTGTGTCAATACCATATGAATGATATATGACAGTTTTTTGATCACCTAAATATAATAAATGTTTAATTTCAGTTGCTTGCTGCAATGGCCTAACTGGATCAATCTTTTTTGCGGTAACCTCTACATCCAAGATGGCGGACAAAATGGCAGGCTTAGCGTGTTTTGACACAACTTACATATTTACAGATACTATTTGAAGAGATAACCTCCATCATCATGGGTTATGTCAGTTACAGCAAATAAATTTTTTCTTATTGATGGTTCACTTTCAACCGTAATGTTTACATTTTAAATAGAACCTCTACTTAAGGAACTGCATGTAGCGCATAGTGTTATTGAAAACCGCTGCAAGTTGTGCAGTTGCCAGAAATGATATTTAAAACTATATGAAGTTGGTTACATGTTGCCCAGACTTATGAATACACACGATGAAACCAGTCAATTTTGTCCTTTTTCTCAGCTTTATGGTCTTCCCAACGAGATGCAAAGAAAACTACAGCAAAATACAGGTGTATTTGCATTAATAGGCTGGTTCTGCACTCCTTTGGCGAGTGGCAAATCCTGTACTGTACATTCATTCCGTGTTCTTTCACCCACATTAGTTGGAAGTGCAAATCCAAGGGGGTGAAGCCATTCAAAACCCACTCGTACGTGCTGGGCGCTGACATTTGAATATTGAACGGAATAATTATTAGTTGGGGGGGCTTGTACTACAAAAATAATGTCAATTCGATACAAACAATCCGGCAAAAATATCAGTTGTTGGCTGTGGGTGCTATTGGGTGGTTAAATTTTGCCCTACCCATGGCCACACAATGAAATGAAATGAAAACGTCAGTAGTCTGATTTAACTAACGCCTCATGAATACATCTTTTCACCTAAGCGCGCCCTAAGCACCTAAGCGAAGTGCGTATCTGAGCACACAATGATCAGTGTGCCCTATATTACACCTGGCCCCACCTCTCTAAACAACATACATCAATTGGTATCACTACGATAGTTATTGACAAAGCGGCACGGCACCAACAGTATGGGGAAGAAGCGGAGCAAGCATTGCCTTTTATGGTTGGTACTCTAGTTTTCTTTGTGGTCGGCCAAAAAACATGCGAGACGATGAATTCTAAAAGATGAACGTAACGTTTTGCCTCTTATCTATATAGAACTGTTTTGGTGCAATCGGCATTTGCAGTCGCAACATGTCATCCCCAAAACTCTGGGGGGGGGCCTCCCATTTGGAAGTGACACGTACTAGTATTTCTAAGGCGTATAAGACCCCCTTTTCAGCATCGTTGACACCAAACGAAACCTTTTGAAAATTTCACCACAAGACCCCATATATTTTTGAAAATTATACGATTTTTTTCAGTAGTTAATTTATGCAATATCACACTATAGCTTGAATAGATTACAAGTAACTACGGAAAAATAATTTTGCATCCGGGACGAGCTTAACGAACAACATCCGGCTGGTGTACCAGAAGTTAAGCATTGTGTGGGCATGCCGGATTCGTCTCGATCAGCAATTCTTTCATTATAGATAACTCTGGAATTTCTTGGTTGTTGTAATGTAATTGTAGCATGTTGATCCCCCAATGTGAAAATAAGAATCACTATATTATAGCATAGGTACTTCCACTATTCAATGAAAGGCTGACTCAGAGATTTCAAAGAGCACCTTACACTTATAAAGGTCTTGCACCTCATCATGAATAACCTAACAAAAGGTGTTAGTTCTTGTAGTATTCCTCATTAAGATCAATAATACCAGACCTCAAAGTACTTGTGCTTTCAAAGTGTGACCCATACAATGTACTTTTATGCATACATAGCCAACAGGCATGGCGTTCTTTAGATTTAGAAAGTCTCCAAAAAAATTGGAAATGGCGTTACCATTCCCCGGGTGAAAAGCAGATATAGTCCGGCGGGAAGCACACAGTCCGGGGCTCCATAGCCGATAACGGATAACGCTGTGAAACTAATGTGGGGGCGTGAGAGTCAATGAATCGATTGCCCTATGTTTACCATTGTTTCCCGGGCTGTGAGTCGCCGGACTCTAATTACTTCTACCCGGCAAGATGGCCGCTATTCCCAAAGGTGGAAGACCCCTAGTATCCACCAGTCTGATTCTTATAGTATCTGTCTTACTGAATTCCGCAAGGTCCGTTGTTTGTGCATTGTTGGCTCCAAGTCTTTCTTCACAAGGCCAACTCTTTGATCTCTTAGAGACTGTTTCAAGAGGTTGGACTTTGCTTAAGGAATTCTCTCGCTGGATTAGGGATGATTGGCCAGCAGGTATCCACCAGTGAACCAAGGGGAAGCGAACAATAACCGATGATCAAAGAATAACCTAGTAAAGTAATTAAGTTTTGGTTCATGGTTTCGAGAGACCTCCTTTGAGTTAGGCTACCCATTCAGGAGGAAATTCTGCTCCTTGTCCTAGTTGAAGTTGTTATGGGTAGACTTGATGTACAGGCTCAAGGAAAGCCTCTAGGGAAAGATTATTTCTACTTCAGGTTTTACAACCAAGAGTACCAAGTAGTTTTCAAATCAATTAGGTGATGTTTTTATTTCTATTCGACTATTTTTCAAATTAATACCAAAAAAATTTATATTTCCAAATCTTCTGAGTCACCCGTTTAAGAAATTTGCCAAGGACTTCTTGAACCTTTCATCTTAGTTTGGGACCTTCTTAGGGCACTTATCAAGCCTGTGGTTGGGGCTAGCAATTTATGTGGGCGAAAGAAAATGTATCGACTGTTCAATCCTTGACTCTCGTTTTTATTGATATTTGTAGGGTAGCATCACAACCCAATGCGCACTGTTGCTTGATGCATGGAGGAACTTGTTTATTATGATTTATTATGCTCCGCCAAATCACCCCAAAACATTCAATATAACACAATTTTCGCCAGTCCTAAAATCATAGCCAAAGCATCCCAAATAGCAACTTGAAGAGTTATTGGGGCTGGTGTTTCCTCGGTGTTGACCAAATTTCCAAACTCATGCAAAGCTCAGACTTTGATATTTGCAATAGGACAGTGGTCCGTGTGGATACTCAAGAAACTAGCGATGTTAAAACATAGGTCCATTGCAATGAATGCCATATTTAAAAGATAGCAGGGTACCGCACCGTAAATGCACACCCCTCTTAATTGAGCATTTCTGGCTGGTCGTGAAGGGGAAGTTGCGTGAGGCAAGTTTGGCATTATCGTTAAAGCTAGTCTGAGCTTGCATGGTTTGCTATTCTGCTGCACAATCAGGAGTAGCCCTTGTTTCAGCATTTACCTGGCACAAAAAGGACTCGGCATGTTTTTCGGATCAGCCCCAAATTGTGCCAAAGTCAGACCATTTTTAAGGTTTCGAAATAAAATGTTGTTGCCTAGGTCTTGTCTTTCATTTAACACCATCATGTAAAAGCGTGCGAAATGGCGAATAGAAACGCACTAAAGACGCAAACCCCCAACCAAAACCAAAGTTGCACTAATACAAGTGGTTTTTCATCCTATTTCTTTGGATGACGTAGTTAGGAATCATCTATGATTACTATCCCGAAAAAACCTAATAAAAGTCGGAAACTAATGTTCCCACTATCTGCCAAGAGATAGTGGGTTTAGGCCTATATAAAAATAGTAGTTTAGGGAAGCAGTATAGATATGTTTTCCTTAACTAAAAAAAGGGGGGGAAAATCAATGCTTATCTAGCATGAATTGCATAGCTGCAGTAGCAAGACGTACGTTTCGAAATCTTCACAGGGTCTTCATCAGTGCACTGATAAGGTTCGAATATTTCTGACCCATGCTAATGTACAAAAAAAAGTACAGACCCGAAAAAAAAGGATCTCACCTCAGTTGACTATGCCAACTGGAGAGTTAATAGTTTAGAGTGCAAACCCAAAATTCGTGTTTACACTCGGTCGGCATGCTTGCTTCCCGGAAATGTTATAAAGCCCAGTTGCGTGTTAACGCCCTGTGCCTCGGTAAATTTTGGATATAATCTAACCGGAGGGGCACACTCACTTCAAAAATGGATGTGGTGATTCTTTGAACACAAGGTCGTGAAGATTGGTGGCTATGAAAAGAGCAGTTTGGTGTAGTGGACGAACTTGTCAAACTAACTAGGCCTAAAAAAATGTTAAACGACTGTGTCACGCTTTCCTGTGACACAGTGCCGCTTGAACTTCCCCCTCTTCTTCGTCCAGCTCTTCAAACCTGAGCAATGTCGGAGATTTGGGTGAGGGGGGTCGTTCCCTAACAGAACTCGTTAGTTGAAAAGACAATCACTGAGCCCCTACTTACATTTCTAGATTTGCAGCATATGAGGTTAGCGACCCTGGGCGTGGTCGGGTTTCAGTGTTGAATTCATTCGACGGTAGGTAGTCTGGCCTGATTAGCACATCGCTTAAATTTTCTGTCTATGAAAGCTACAATAGGATTTCTGGGAATATACGTTTGAGTTCTGGATGTTCTGAAATAAGTTCCAAGTGTTTCGTTAGTGCATTCTTGATGTGTTTACTTTCGATGTGAGGATGGTAGTTGATTTTAAAGACTAGAGGAATGCGATCATCACTTTGTTTTCTGTGAGCATCTCTGTCTTCGTTAAATCTACTTTCCCTAGAAGCTTCTGTATTTTCGCGTCGGCTGGACACCTGCTAGGAGTTTTTCTGTAATACTGATTTCTTTTCTTCGTATGAGGCAATGTTGTTCGAGTTCCGTGCAATTCTGATAAGTTCACCTAATGAATCCCTTGATACTGAGGGGCTGTGGCATGAATTTATATCTAAGTAACACCACGTTTCTGTGGGTTTCGTGAAACATCAATATCTAAGATTTTGAAGTTCTAAACTTCACCTTTATTCAATAATTAGTCAAGGAATTGGATTTCTTCGATTAGAGCTGTATGCGTGAACTTTGATTGAAGGGTGCATATTAGTTTATTCTTGATATGAGATTCTAATTCTTCATTGAACCTACCCACCTTAGGAGCGAGTCCCATATATATCTACAGATACATACATATAAAAAGAGTATTTAGGGCATCAGCCAGCAGCCGTGGCTCTTCATCAAAAGTGGGGTGGGGCCCGCCACCTCCAAGACAGTATTGGAGAAATCGCGAAGCAGCAGAAATGATCTTTGTCAGAAGGACAAGAACAGGCAACCAATCCCCGTGGCAGAAAGCATAAAGTTTACTGCCAACCCCAAACGGTCTTTCAGAGCCACATTTTCCAAAGAGAAAAATATCTAGTCCAGCCGCTTTGGTCTTATGAATTTGACTTTCAGACAAGTGATGTATAGAGTTAATATGATTACGATATCGTTATCTTAAGGTAATATGTTACACTAGGTTTAAAATAGTTAAAGGTGCTCTTGGGAGGCAGAGTTTTGCATTAGAGCATAATCACTAGATAATAATGGGTAGACATTATAGGATGAACAAATAACAAATGTGCCGAGTCTAGGTACACAGGATATTCAAAGTAAAAATCTAAAAATCGTAAGACACAGGTAAAGAATAAGAGAGGACGAAATAGTGAAAAACGCGAAAAAACAGTTCATCAAAAATCTATATGACTACGAGCTGTAGATTCGAATCATTGCGCTAGGTAAAGGTCTTAATTCATTCAGAACCTTGTTTTTCAGGATTCGAGAATGAAATTAGACCTTTACTAGCGCAATGAGTTCGAAATCTGAAAGCTCGTAGTCGATAGATTTTTTTGTAACTGTTCGCTGTTTCAAACCTAATTTCGTCCTCTCGGATTCTTTAGCCTGTGTATTACGATTTTACGATTTACTTTGAAGTTCCTGTGGGACGAGATCGGAACATTTGTTCGTTTTCTATAATGTAACCATTATGATCTAGTGATTATGCTCTAATGCAAAACTCTGCCTCAGAGCAAACTTTAAACTATTTAAACCTAGTGTAAAAATATACCTTAAGATTAACTTATATCGTATAATATCTCTTTATTAATCACTTGTCGAAGACAAAATTCATAAGACACAAAAGCGGCATGTGGGACTTAGATATTTTTCTCTCTTGACAGAAAGGGGGCTCGAAAAGAGCCGTTTGGGTTTGCCAAGTAAACTTTACTGTTATGCCACGGGATGTTGCCTGTTCTTGTCCCTTCTGACAAGATGATCATTCTGCTGCCGCGATTCTCCAATAACTGTCTTGGAGGTGGAGGGCCCCACCCCCACTGGGGATGAAGAGCCACGGCTGCTGAGATGGATGCCTAAATCTCTTTTTCGATTTATGTTATGTATATATATTGATGGACGATTCGTCCCTAAATGTGGTCAGGTTAATGGATGAATTAGAAGCGTTTCTATCAAGAAATAACGATATTGCACCCGTCAATCAAATTCACGAATACAGCTTCTAATCCAGAAATCAATCCTTGACCTAATTATTTATAAAGGTGATAGGTTTTTTTAGAACTTCAAACATCTTAGATATTAGATTGTTTCACGAAACCCACAGAAACGTGGTGTACTTAGATAGAAATTCATGCCACAGCCTCTCAGTATTCAGGGGATTCATTAAGGTGTGAACTATCAGATATGCACGGAAATCGAACAACATTGAATCCTTACGAAGAAAAGAAATCAGTATCACAGAAAAACACTCCTAGCAAGGGGTTGGTTTACAGCCCGAGCGAAATACAAAAGCTTCTAGGGAAGTAGACTTTAACGAAAGACAGAGATTTATCACAGAAAAACAAAGTGATGATTCGAATTCCTCTAGTCTTTAAAATCAACTACATCCGCACATCGAAAAGTAAAACACATACAAGGAATGCACTAACGAAACACTGGGAACTTATTTCAGAACATCCCAGACTCAAACGTATAATTCCCAGAAATTCTATTGTAGCTTTCAGTTAGGACAGAAAATTTAAGCGATGTTCTATCAGGGGCAAGACTACCTACAGCGGATGAATTCAACACTGAACCCGATCCACGCCCAGGGTCGCCTAACCTTCATATGCTGCAAGATCTTAGAAAGGAAAGTAGGGGGGCTCAGTGATTTTCTTTTCAATAACGAAGTTCTGTTAGGGAACGACCCCCCTCACCCAAATCTCCGACATTATCCTGTGGGAAGAGCTGGAAGATGGGAAGAAGAGGGGGGAAGTCAAAGCGGCACTGTGTCACAGGAAAGCGTGACACAGTAGTTTAACATTTTTAGGCCTATTAGTTGGACAAAGTTGTCAACTTACAAACAAACGGCTCTTTTAAGAGCCACCAAATCTTCACGAACTTGTGTTCAAAGAAGTCACCAAATCCAGTTTGGAAGTGAGTGTTCCCTACGGTTAGATTATATCAAAAAATTTAACCGAGCACAGGGCGGACATCCGCAACTGGGCTTTATAACATTTCCGGGAAGCAAGATGCCGACGAGGAAGAGGAAGCAAGCATGCCGCGCCCCCGACCGAGGTTGTAGGTAAACACGAATTGTGGGTTTGCACTCTAAACTATTAAATCCCTCCAGTTGGCATAGTCAACTGAGCGGCAGATCCGTTTTTTTCGGGTGGTCTGTATGTTGGGTCTGTGTATGTACTTTTTGTGTACAATTGCATGGGTCAGTAAATATTCCGACCTTAGCAGTGCACCTGTGTGCCAACAACTGATGAAGAACCCTGTGAAGGAGTTCAGAAACGTAACCGTTCTTGCTAGCTGCATGCTCTGCAATAATTCATGCTAGATAGCATGAGGATTTCCCCCCCCCCTTTTTTGTTAGGAAAACAGTCTTCAGCTATATGTCTTTTCTCCTAAAACGACTGTATTTTTATATAGGCCTATAACACTATCTATTGGAGATAGTGGGACAGTTAGTTTCCGATTTTTAATTAGGTTTTTTCGGGTTAGGAATTCAAGGTGATTCCCTAAGACTTCATCAAGAAATAGATGGACCAAAAACCAGCTCCGAGCTTGCACAAAGGAGCTACCAGCAAACAAATTAGCCAAGTCACGCTACATCCCGCAGTTATTTGAAAAACGACGGTTACTCCCTTGTTGAATTATTTCCGGGAGAAGGAGAAGCACACAAGTTAAAGAAGTGCTAATGGACTTTGCAAACTACGAAGGCTCGAGAGACTAAGACGTAGTATATTAAGTTTATGAAGACAAGTCATACAAAGAGACCAATTATTTATTTCGGTATATGAAGGTTAACAACAGTCAAAGAATCATATAAGAGTTAACTCCAAGTTTAAGATAGGGGGTTCTCTGTGCTGCCAGCCAAGAAAACAGTCAAAAATACGTAGTCTGTTCTATTCATAATATGATTCAAAAATATATAGATACAAAGGTCTGAGAAGATATAGTACTATATAATTACGTTACCGCAGAACTTTGGAATATGAATGTCTCCCAGACACACACAAGTCGTGAACGGCTCTTTTCGGCACCTAAAAATCGAAACTTCTTTATACAAGTAATCCCAGCAGGTATACAAAGGAAATACAAGCAAGTATTACCTCCCAAACAATTATCTAAAATCGGGTCCCGACAGCTATGGGAATTATTTTTGGCATATACATTAATATTGATATCAATTTCTAGACTGGAAGCAGGTGCCGTCCAGGAACGTCTTCTCTATTAAATTAACCGTTCTTCTTTAATTTTGAAAATGGCGAATTTGCTAGAGTAGCGTTAAGCCTGCTTCAGGCAGTTAAGTAGAGTTTCTATTTAAGAGCTCTTGGAAAATAGTACGTTTTTAAAAGTGGAACAGAGTCATTTTGGATTCGAGTGCCATTGTGGATGTGGCTATTATGTACTTCTAGATAATACAAAACCTTAAAATATATGTAGAACATGTCCCCAATCGATATGGCCAAAGCATGCCCAAATAGCAACTTGAGTGGAGTTATTGGGCTTGGTGTTTCCTCTGGTGGTTGACAACTTTTCTCCAACCATGCAAGCCAGACTTTGATATTTGCAATCGGACAATGGTCCGATGGGATCCTCAAGAACTTTAAGCGATGTTAAAAATCATCGGTCCATTGCAAGACTGCCAAGTTTGAAGATCTCAGTGTACCGCATCGTTAAAATTGGCACACCGCCTCTTAATTTATCACTTCTTTGGCTTGGTAATTGAAGGGAAGTTGCGTAGCAGCAAGTTTTTGGTCAATTTATCTTAAGCTATGTCTGGCTTGCATGGTTTGCTATTCTGCGGCACCATCAGGAGTAGCCCCCCCCCCCTTTGTTCAGCATTTACACCTGCACAAAAAGTATCTCGGCATGTTTTTTTTCGATCAGCATTGTGCCAAAGTCAGACCATTTTAAAGTTTTCGAATATACATTTTGTTGGCCTAGTCTTTGTTCTTTCATTTAACACCTACACCTCACTTGTAAAAAGCGTGCAGAATGGCTGAATAGAACTCAATAAAGACGCAAACCCCCAAACCAAAAGTTGCACTAATACAAGCTGGTTTTGTCATCCTATTTCTTTGGATGAAGTAGTTAGGAATCATCCTTGAATTTCTATTCCGAAAAAACCTATTAAAAGTCGGAACTATGTACCCCATCTCCAAGACGGATAGTGAGTTATATAGGCCTATATAAACATAGTATTTATGGGAAGCAGTATAGCTAGACTGTTTGTGTTCCTTAACTAAAAAAGGGGGGAAATCCATGCTATAATCTAGCATAATTGCATAGCATGCCAGCTAGCAAGACTACGTTTCTGAACTCCTTCACAGGATTCTTCATCATCATTGCAACTGCTAAGGTCGGAATATTTAACTGACCCATGCTAATGTACAAAAAAAGTACAGACCCGAAAAACGGACTGCACCTCATTGACTATTGCCAACGGGAGAAGTTAATAGTTAGAGTGCAAACCCAAATTCGTGTTTACAACCCTCGTAAGGAATGCTTGCTTCCCTGAAATGTTATAAAGCCCAGTTGCGGATGTCCGCCCTGTGCCTCGGTAAATTTTTTGATAGAATCTAACCGGAGGGGAACCTCACTTCCAAACTGGATGTGGTGACTTCTTTGAACACAAGTTCGTGAAGATTTGGTGGCTCTGAAAAGAGCCTTTGGTTTGGGTAGTTGACTAACTTTGTCACTAAATAGGCCCTAAAAAAATGTTAAACTACTGTGTCACGCTTTCCTGTGACACATGGGCCGCTTGAACTTCCCCCTCTTCTTCCAGCTCTTCCAAAATGATCAATGTCGGGAATTTGGGTGTGAGGGGGTCGTTCCCCTAACAGAACTCGTTAGTTGAAAAGAATCACTGAGCCCCCCCTACTTTCCATTTTCTCTTTCCTTTCTTATTTGCAGCATATGAAGGGTAGGCGACCCTGGGCGAGGATCGGGTTCAGTGTTGAATTCATTCGCTGTGGTAAGTCTTGCCCTATTAGAACAGCGCTTTAATTTTCTGTCCTACTGAAAGCTACAATAGGAATTTCTGGGAATATGCGCTTGAGTTCTGGATGTTCTTAAATAAGTTCCCAGTGTTTCGTTAGTGCATTCTTGATGTGTTTACTTTCGATGTGGCTGGATGTAGTTGATTTAAGATCTGAATGAATTCGAGTCATCGTAGGGCTTGTTTTCTTCTGTGATGAATCTCTGTCTTTCGTTGAAGTCTACTTCCCTAGAAGCTTCTTGTATTTCGCGTCGGCTGTAACCCCCCATTGCTAGGGATTTTTTCTGTTGAATCTGAATTCATTTTCTTCGTAGATTCAATTTTGTTCGAGTTCCGTGCATATCTGATAAGTTCACCTTTATGAATCCCCTGATACTGATGGGGCTGTGGCATGATTTCTATCTAATGGTAACACCACTTTTTCTGTGGGTTTCGTGAAAACATCTAATAACCTATTGTTTGAAGTTCTAAACCTTCACCTTTATAAAAATACGTAGGTCAAGGATTGGATTTCTTAATTAGAAGCTGTATGCGTGAATTTAATTGACGGGTGCATATCGTTTATTCTTGATATGACGCGTCTAATGCTTCCATTGAACTTACCACATTAGGAGCGAATCGTCCATATATATATACATATACAAACATATAAAAATAGAGTTTAGGCACCAGCTCAGGCAACACTGGCTCTTCAAACCCCAGTGGGGGTGGGGCCCTCCACCCCCTCCAAGACAATTGGAGAAATCGCGAGCAGCAGAATGATCATCTTGTCAGAATGGACAAGACAGCAACAATCCCGTGGCAGAAGCAATTAAAGTTTTACTGGCAACCCAAACGGCTCTTTTCAGACCACCATTTCTCCAAAGAGAGAAATATCTAAGTCCAGCCGCTTTTGTGTCTTAATGGCATTTGCTCTTCCGACAAGTGAGTGTATAAATAAGAGTAATATTATTACGATATAGTTAATCTTAATGTAATATTTTACACTAGGTTTAATTAAAGTTTGCTCTTGAGGCAGAGTTTTGCATTAGAGCATAATCACTAGATAATAATGGGTAGACCCTATAGTAAAAAATAACAAATGTGCCGGTCCTAGGTCCCACAGGAAACTTCAAAAGTAAAAGCGTAAAAATCGTAAGACACAGGCTAAAGAATCCGAGAGGCCGAAATTAGTTGAAAAGCGAAACAGTTTCATAAAAAATCTCTCTGACTACGAGCTGGTCATATTTCGAAATCATGCGCTAGGTACAAAGGTCTTACTTCATTCCGAATCCTTAGGTTTTTCAGGATTCGGAATGAAATTAAGACCTTTACCTAGCGCAATGATTTCGAAATCTGACAGCTCGTAGTCAGATAGATTTTTTCATGAACTGTTTCGCTTTTTCAACTAATTTCCTTCCTCGCGGATTCTTTAGCCTGTGTCTTACGATTTTTACGATTTTCACTTGAAGTTTTCCTGTGTGTACCTAGAACTCGGCAACATTATGTTTATTTTTCCCTATAATGTCTAGCCCATTATTATCTAGTGATTAGCTCTAATGCAAAACTCCTCCTCAAGAGGCAAACTTAACTATTGTTAAACCTAGTTAAAATCTTTACCCTTAAGATTACTATAACTTATAATATTACTCTTCTACAATCACTTGTCTGAAGAGCAATTTCCTACGACACAAAAGCGGCTGGACTTAGATCTTTTTCTCTCTTTGGAGCAATATGTGGCTCTGAAAAGAGCCGTTTGGGTTGCCGTAAACTTTGTTTTTTACTGCTTTCTCACGCGGAATTGTTGCTTTATCTTTCCCATTCATGACCAGATGATGCATTCTGCTGCTCGCGATTTCTCCAATACTGTCTTGGAGGTGGTGGGCCCCACCCCACTGGGATGAATAGCACGTGCTGCTGCGCTGGATGCCTAAATCTCTTTTTATATTATGTATATGTCTATCTATTTGGACGATTCGCTCCTAATGTGGTCAGGTTCAATGGAAGATTAGAAGCGTTATATCACGATACACATATGCACCCGTCAATCAAATCACGCTACGCTTTCGAATCAATAAATCCAATGTCCTTTGACCTCATTATTTTAAAGGTGAATAGGTTTAGAAATTCAACATCTTTATATATTAGATGTTTTCACGAAACCCACAGAAACGTGGTGTTTACTTAGATAGAAATTCATGCCACAGCACCTCAGTATTCAGGGGATCAGTAAAGGTGAACTTATCAGATATGCAGCGGAACTCGACAACATTGAATGCATAACGAATAAAAGAAATCAGTATTCACAAAAACTCCTAGCAAGGGGTTACAGCCGACGCGAAATACAAGAAGCTTCTAGGGAAGTAGACTTTAACGAAAGACAGCGATGCATCACAGAAAAACAAAGTGATGATCGAATTCCTCATAGTCTTTTAAAATCAACTACCATCCCCACATCGAAAGTAAACACCTCAATATGCACTAACGAAACCCTGGGACTTATTTCAGAACATCCAGAACTCAAACGTTATTCCCAGAAATTCCTATTGTAGCTTTCAGGGACAGAAAATTTAAGCGATGTTCTAATCAGGGCAAGACTACCTACGCGAATAAATAACACTGAACCCGACCCACGCCCAGGGTCGCCACCCTTCATATGCTGCAAGATCCTAGAATGAAAGTATGGGGCTCAGTGATTTCTTTTCAACTAACGAAGTTTCGTTAGGGAACGACCCCCTCACACCCAAATCCCCGACATTGATCATGTGGAAGATCTGAAGAAGAGGGGGGAGTTAAATCGGCACTCGTGTCACGGGAGCGTGATCACAGTATTTAACATGTTTTAGGCCTATTTAGTTGACAAGTTAGTCAACTACAAACCAAACGCTCTTTTCAGAGCCACCAATTCTTCACGAACTTGTGTTCAAAGAAGTCACACATCCATTTTGGAGTGAAGTGGCCCTCCGGTTAGATTCATATCAAAAAGTTAACCGAGGCACATTGCGGACATCCGCACTGGCTTTTATCACATTTCCGAAGCAACTTCCGACCGCGGTGTAAACACGAATTTTGGTTTGCACTCTAAACTATTAACATCTCCAGTTGACAATAGTCAACGGACGGTGCAGATCCGTTTTTCGGGTCTGTACTTTTTTTGTACATTAGCAATGGGTCAGTAAATATCCGACCTTAGCAGTTGGCAACTGTAAGAACCTGTGAGGAGTTCCGAAACCGTACGTCTTGCTAGCTGCCGCTATCAATTCTGCTAGAATAACATGGATTTCCCCCCCCCCCTTTTTTTAGTTAAGGAAAACAGTATCTCTCCTGCTTCCCTAAACTACTATTTTTATATAGGCCTATACCTCACTATCTCTTGGAGAAAGTGGGGACAATAGTTTCCGACTGTTAATTAGGTTTTTTCGGGATAGGAATTCAAGGATGATTCCTAACTACTTCATCCAACTAAATAGGATGACAACACCACTCCGAGCTTGCACAAAGGAGCTTCCAGCACAAATGAACCAATCACGATAGTCCCGAGTTATTTGAAAACTACGTACATCTCCCGTTGTTTGATATTTTCCGTGAGAAAGCCCAACCACGTTAAAGAAGGTGCTAATTGTACTTGTGGCAATACACGAAGGCTCGAGATACTAAGAAGTAGTATATTTCTTTACTGAGAGAGTATCACAGAAGTAATACAATTATATTTCCGGTATATGCAGGTTTAGAACCGCAAAGGATCACATAAGAGTTAACCCAGTTTAAGAGGGGGGTTTCTCTGATAGCCAGCCAAGACCAATCAAACTACGTATGTCCCTGTCATATTCATATATGACTCTATGAAACTATATAGATACCAAGGTCTGAGAAGATATATAGTATATAATCGTTTTAACCGCAGAGAAACTTTGGATGGAATATGAACATGTCTCCCAGACACACCACAAGTCGTGAACCGGCTCTTTTCGAGCCACCTAAAAAAACTCGAAACTTCTTTAGTTACAAGTAATCCAGCAGCAGGTATTACAAAGGAAACCTAAAGCAATTATTACTACCCCAAAATTATCTAAAATCGGTCCCGCAGCCTATGGGAATATTTTTTGGCTATACATTTTATTAGATTTGATATCAATTTCTAGACTGGACGCAGGTGCCGTCCAGGGCCCGTCTTTTCTTAATTAAATTAAACCGTCTTTCTTTAATTTTGAAAATGAAGCGATTTTTTAGAGTACAGTTAAGCATGCTCAGGCAGTTAAGTAGATAGAGTTTCTATTTAAGACTATCATGTAAAAATACGTTTTACGTGGAAACAGCAGTATTTTGGATTCCTGAGTGCCAGTTTTGGATGCTATTATTATGTACTTATAGATCAGTACATTAAACCTTAAAATTTATATGAGCACATGTCAAGTAATGAGTACAGGTACTTCATCATTTAAGCCTTACATGTTTATATAGAGGCTAAAAAAGTGTTGTTTTTGTGTTGTGACAACATTACTTTGGGCCCGCTTATAACTTTTTTTACAGATAATATGTGGTAGAGATGGCCTTTTCAAACAGTTGCATATTTTATCGGGTCCTACAAAGAAATAATAATGAAAAAGAATTGTCACTGATGTAGAAAAGCTCTCTTCTTGACCTCTCATTTTGGTTATAAATATATATAAAAACGTCCAAAACTCAATTTGCTGCAATCTAATTTTATGATACCAGCGTAAAAACCACCAGCATGGTATAATCCTGTAGAACATTTTCTTTCCTTTAAAAATGAAACCAATCATATGCTTTACTGTTGCCGATTGGAGGCTTTCTTCAACCTGTATCTTAAAAACATGTTTTGTCAAAGCAGCGGCCATTTTGGCCGCCA
The DNA here is from genome assembly GCA_023653785.1 of Ophioderma brevispina. NCBI lineage: Eukaryota > Metazoa > Echinodermata > Ophiuroidea > Amphilepidida > Ophiodermatidae > Ophioderma > Ophioderma brevispina. The sequence continues at coordinate 51,858 of JAMKCH010002670.1, forward strand.
TCTTGGATTTAGAGGTTACCGCAAAAAATATTGAATACGGCAAGGTCGTTGCAGCAACTGAATCAAATATTTATTATAGTTAGGTGATCAAACCTGTCATATAGCATTTATATGGCATTGTTCACACACTATGTCATGTGTCTTAGAAGAAATGTGCAAAATTGCGTTTTTGGTGATTAAGACCCCGTTCATTCTAGACACTATAATTTTTAAGTTAAACTAGCTATGACAGGTGCTTTTTCCCAAAAATCATACATATGAGGGCAAATCCTTAGAAGTCTTGATCCACTTATGAAGAACATTTGATATCAGGGAGAACCTATTCAGTCCGCATCATTTTTTTTACAATGGCAAAGTAATGCCTTTTAGCCACAAAACGGTGTGTAGAGATAACAATGAAACCCACAAAAGTTTATATCATCAATGTATAATTCATTATCTTCAATATGACACCAAAACAAGGTGATTAAAGCTCGCATAGGACATTACCCTCAAATACTTTCGTTAGCCAAAAACGGCGGCCATTTTGGCCGCCACTTTGATTTCGAGGTGACCACAACAAAATTTAATTAGCCCACCAACCTCTGAATTATTGGTGTATTATCATAAAAACTACAAAAAATCAAGGTGGCTTAGTTTGTAGGATCGGCAAGTAACTTTTCGTATTTTTTGATTTTGGCCCTCTACTTACTAATACCATGATCTGAGGACAAATTCAAAAATTGGGCTTGTTAACCAGATATTTTAGAAAATAATTTTTTTTCGCCTTGTTCTACGTGTATGAATAGGTAGGCCGTGATCTCATTTTCCATATTAGAAAATTATCATGGCTATATGCACGACTGTCCGTGCACGAAATTCTAAATTGGCTATAAAACTACAGACAATACCAAGCTTATCTTAAGTCATAACAACACCATAGTCCGTAAACCTCTCAATTGTAAATAATGGCTACAGCCATGCAATAATAGCCGACGCAGTGTATAAATCAGTACATTTGTAGTTGTGCTTAAATTACTCAACATTAGGCCCCCGTCCCACTTCCGTTCCACTGTTTTCATCGTCAACTGACTGCGAGTTAAAAGTTCACATCCAATCATTATTCTGGGTTAAATTACCTGTGCATTAACTCAAACTCCATAAACTTCCCCTGTCAAAGAATCTCTATCAAACATCAATACCCTTGAACATACGCAGCCATGGCTAACAGAGCTATGCGCTCTGTTATCCATTCGACCCGATACACTCTAATATCAAAACAGCCATTATATTATTATCCAACCCCAAAAGCCATGCACTCCTTTTCAGATTGCCTGTAAGTGCATATTATTGTCTGTCATTACTATCATAGCAAAACTTAGTGTGAAAGTATTGATATATCCCGTAAATCCTTACTTCTTTACTTATTTTTTACGTTTGGTTTTTACCCAATCAGCGTTGATCGTACCGTACACGGCTATAGTGCAATTCTGTTAGTGGTTGGTTAATCAGTAGATGTGATCCTAAACTTTAGCGGATGCTAAAACTGGTGTCTCGCAGCAAAACAGCATGCCTGTGCATTGCTGTATTCCGGTCAATTTTCCTTTCGAGTGCAGAGAATTCGAATCGCTAGAATTAACTTTTCATACTCCAGTGACAATGAGTAAATTTCATCCCTGGGATTACCTAAACAACGATCAACATCGATAAGATTAAATGGTGGCAGTTAATGGTACTAAAAACAGTTATCTCCACTCGGATAATCTAAAAGGGACCTAGACATAGTGAATGTAAATGTAACGCACTGGTGTAAAGAAGTGCCCTTTTTACCACATTACAACGGGTACAGTAAAAATGAAGCCACACAGAAATTGAAGCACCATATTGCAGCAATCACACTAACAAACTAGCCTTTAAGAAGTTTTATCTTTTTGAACTATGAAAAATTTCTGCTGTTTCCACATCCTTAAAATGTTTCATAGATGTCGCCTAGTCACTCTGGGGAACATTTCAAAACCCGTTCTTCACTTTCCTGTTGCGATCGATGCGCCATAGTTTAGAAGTAAAGAAGATCCGAGTCTAAAGCCTCGGAAAATTCGTCAGCCCTTTGTATATTCAGTAGAGGCAATCTAAATTACAGTCCAGCCAAATAAAAAGCAAATCACCCTACAATAGTCGCTACAAAAGTGCCTGCATTTCTTAAAAAAATGAAAGCGACCATTTTGTATTATGATGCACATTCATGACACTTAAGGTTAGTGTTGAATCATCTAAAATAACTGTTGAGTAAAATATAATTGTGGTATTATGCATAGAGTGTTTTGTTTTTACCTGCAGAATGTCTGAAGGTCGACCTGATTTAGAGGGCGCTTGGTAATTCCACTGCACTTGTTCACTTAAGTTATTTTTCGTCCAATATGTAGCTCTTCTGTAGTGACATACTTCAGCGCCTGTCATGCGGGATGTGAAGGCTACGATCAAGAAGGGTATCGTACCGTTTAGTGTGACGGATTATTGAGTAGATAAATAACCCATGCATTGATATATTAAAGAATTAAGTGCACTCATAAATTCATGTACAGCCTGAAAACAATTGTATTGGAGAATTGCATTTGTGGGAAGAACGCCATACCTCCTCTTACTCGGATGGATGTCTAATTTCATGACACCGTCCCTAGAAAAGATTTAAAAAAAACATCTTATTAGCCGGCTGACACAGAGGTGCAATAAGCCAAAATCTTTCCCCTTGTTTTGCAAATAGCTTTTGTGTTCTGTGTTCATATCCATCACGCATTTTTACGTGTGTTTTCCTCTTCTTTCTTTTGTCCTTCTCATCTCTCTCCCTCCTTCCTCACTGCTTCCCCCCTTTATCTCTCTCGATCTCCTCATGTCTAATCTCACTCTCTTACTCTCCGTTGTCTTCTCCCCAATATCCTCTCCATGCAGACTAATCAGTATTACAACTGTTTATGCATCTCTGCTAGCGCCCAAGCTTTGAAAACCGTCACCCTTGATACCAGTACTGCTGCTTCCGGTACATGTTGTGAGACTTGGGGCCCATTCTACTTTTTCTGCTTTTGCATCTTTTATCGCATTCACATACTTCTTTACGGGGATTCCCAGGGCAAACGTCATTTAAGGTACGGCATTGTAACCAGCTCTAGTTTAAACAACAATCAAGGTGTATTTTTAATGAATTTGGATAAGTAATGTGTTGTTGTAAAAAAATTAAATTCTGAAATGATTTTACAATTGTATTCATTTTGCAATGGCGTCCGGATGGCTAAGTCATTAGGCTATATTACGCTTTAATCAGATGTTGCACCGGGTTTTTAGGGCGTTGATACAGGTCTCAAATGAAGATTTTGTAAGTGAAATAGTTAGAATCGGGGTTGCCCTATTCTAAATCATCGAAAGCTGGAAACGTTCATCCGATTAGAAATCGATCAGTGTACGTGTACTCATCCGTTAGCTGGGCCGGCAGTTCAACTTTTTATTCATAATACTATACTGTACATAGGTATACAGGCTTCCCAAAAAGTTTTGCCCCACGGTGAATAAAATAAACGACTTTGTACTGCAAAACGAAAAACAAATTGCTAAATTCTTTAATGCAGAAAGAGCATTTCTTCAGGCGTCTAAGAATTTGTAGTTTGTGTCTATAGGGCATTCCAACATGAAGATCCTCTGATTTTGTTGGACGTGTTAATTTTGGCTAAGTGAACAGGTTGGTAACAAAATCTGCCAAATGGCTTCAACTAGTTTACTCCTGGTGTTTTTCCTTAGTTCCTTTCCTTCCTTTGCAATCTCTTTACTTTTCCATTATGATGAATTTCTTTTCAGTGTAAATGGAATGGTTATTGATTGTTTTATGATAATAATTGAATAACACAATATAATGAATAAAAGACTGTGTTTCCCATGCTTGACTTAATTTTTTTATTCGAGTGTATTTTTGGAAGGATTTTGAATATTGGACTATGATGTGCTGTAAGTATAAGTGAAGTGGATAGCGGGTAGGCCAAGAGAGAAAGAGTCTTTCATGACTTCATCTGACTGGAAACCACACGTTATCAGCAGTAGTGGGCAATAATATCGCTGCACGGTATTACCATGAAAAAAGTGCTTCCAAAAAGATGAAACAGTGCAATGTAAGGGAGTTTAAACTCTGCATTCAATGCAAGGCACTGCCATGGCTTCATATGATTCCGTTTAGTACAAAGGCCCATTTTCAGTGATTGTGTAAAATCCGTAACAACACAATCAAACTTTAACAACTAGCTGGAGTAAAGACAAACATACCAAGAATCTACTTCCGCAGTAGAACAGTAGAAAGTAAACACTTGTGGAGTTGATTTTTTTTTTTTTATTTCATGATTCAGTATCATATTCAATTATTCAGCAATACATAATATATGACAAAATTTACAAAAAGGAGCCAGGAATACAATGTTAAGATGTCGGTAAGATAAGAAACAGTGAAAAAGAAAAACATTATGATGCTAGGACCTCCAAGGGACAACTCCTAAGAGCTTATATTTAATGGAGGCCCTTACTGTATACGGTAGGTTTACTAATAAGCTAACCCATAATATATATATGGGACATCATGAATGTCCAGGTGAAAAAAAGGTGGCGTTCGAAAGGGGTATTAAAACAAAGAAATTGGTACAAATAATTGAGGGAATGAGGAATCAGATGACCGAGGGTGTGTGACTAAAATGAGAATCGTTAAAGACAAAAACGTTGTACATAGCCATAAGACAACAAGAGGGAGAACATAACAGCAACACATTACACAGATCAAACAGAAAGAGTAGAAGAGAAGAAGATGAAGAAAATTTGTCCAACACAATATTGCTCCAGGAGGAAAGAGGAGAGCGCTGAGCGGTTATAGGAAGAAGTATGCGACAGGATAAAGCAGAGAGAAGTGAACAAAATGAAGAAAGAGATGGGGATGTGTGGGTGTGTGTGTTTGAGGGACCGAGGAGGAGGAGGAAGGAGGAGGAGGAGAGAGAGGGCTAGGGGGTGCGGAAAAGAGAAGAAGAAGAGGGTTATGCAGAAAAAGATCGGTGAAGGATAATTAAAAAATTGACGTGTCAAGTAAAACTGCCGGAGGGGAGCTTGTTTTGGGATAGATGTGATTCTTGCGGAAGCTAGTTCCATGCTTGGCACCATGGTAACATAATGTGGTTGCTTGTTCTTTGGTGGTTTTGGGCATGGAAGATGGTATTGGTCAGCTTGTCTAGTGTTGTAATTGTGATTTGCCTGTTTGTCATGAAATAGTGTTAAAGTTAGAAGTAGATTATTATAGTGATAGTCAGTATGAAAAGTGCGGCTTGGAGTTTATAAATGTCAGCTTTTTTTTAGGTCTTGAGGAATGGGAAATAATGGTAAGGTGTGAGTTCTATAAGGTGGAGTTGGTTAATCTGCGGGATAGCCCATTTATGGAGTGCGTTTTGAGTTGGTTCCCTGAGTCGAGGATTGAAGTTGAGGCCCGATAATATGCAGTATGTAAAGGGTGTCTGTGGAAGAACCCAATTGTGTTGTATAATGTTTATAGTGGATGGGAGGTGGTGTATTGCTCTGTAAATGGTGCCTGTTGCGTGTGAGGTCTTGATAATGATGGAGTTGATGTGCTGGTTCCATGTGAGTTTATCATCAATGGTGATACCCAGAAACTTTGTGGTATGAACTTGCGAGATGGGCTGGTTGTCAATGGTGACTGTATAATTGTGATTTGTATTGTGAGTAGAGAATATCATGTAGTTAGTTTTTGATATGTTGAGAGACAGTTTGTTTGCACGGAACCAGTCAGTGATTTTTGTAAGTTCGTGGTTTATGTTTCGGAAAAGAGTTTAAGTTTGGATCTGAGAGGAAGGTGTTGGTGTCATCTGCAAATAAGATAAGTTTGAGTGTGTTAGATATATTTGTGATATCATTCATGTAGATAATGAAGAGTAGGGGGCCCAGTTTGGAGCCCTGAGGAACTCCCACTGTTATTTCGGCAGTTGGTGATTGAGTTGAATGTGCGTATACAGATTGAGTGCGGTCTGTGAGATAACTCTGAACCAGTCCAAGGCAACACCACTAACACCATAGTGCTGAAGCCTTTTTTGTTTTTGTAATGGGGGCAATTATGAGAGCAACTCTTTTTGGGACAAGCCTTCGATGGTAAAGATATGATATTAAATACCCTAAACCACCACAATACAAACTAGAATTTCGCGGTTCTCGGCTTTCGCGCTCGCTATATTCAAAGACTAAAGCTGTTGGCCGCCCCATGAACCTTTGCCCCTGCACGTGACCCTTTATCTCATCAACATATGAGAGATCGTATGGTGCACCTATTAACAAAAGTTTGGTTCCATTTGAACTTCCAGTTTTCAATTTAGATCATTTTACATTTTGCCCATTTTTCAACTTGACCTCACATTACCCTTTGACCTTTCCAATATGACCTTTTTACCTCATAAACATATGAGGGATCCCATGGTGCACCTATGACGAAAGTTTGGTTCCAATTGAACTTCAAGTTTCAATTTAGATCAATTTTACATTCTTTTAGCCCATTTTTCACTTGACCTCACACTGAACCTTTGACCTTCAATATGACCTTTTAACCTCATCAACATATTAGGGATCACATTGTGCACCTCTGACAGAGAAGTTTGGTTCCAATAAGGTAAACTTTTCAATTGAGGTCAATTTAAAAAAAATTAACAATTTGTGACACAAACCATCCACCCTCAACTACACATACACACACCACAATACATACACACGCAACGGATTGCTAAGTGGTCCTGCACTAACTGGCGGCCCACAAAAACGATTTGGTGAATAGGCTTTTAAGTGTATGGGCTAGAGAGCAATCTAATCAATTTTTTTCTGAATTGGAACTTGCAATATTTAAACAAAAACACTAACAAAAAAACACTTCAAAATTGCCAGCCCATCCAAAAATACTTATGCCTATATCCCCTCCGGGGTTTTCGGTGTTTGTGACCGTAGAAACATGATTCTAGTGCTATATATGCGCATGTTTTCAGGGTCTATGAATCCATTGAGAACATTTGAATCCTTGGATAGTGGCATTTGGTGGTGTCACCATATTGGATTTCCCAATGGCCTCCAAACTATCGTTTTTGCCCATCTCCTGTCTCCGAGAGGTGTAAGAGAATCCCCTTCACAGGTTCACGAAGTTTTCTGTGTATCGTGAAAAATGGGTTCGCTATGAATTTGTTAACAATGGTATTTAACCTGTGCACCACTTATTCTAATGATTATTAGTCTTTAAATAAATTTAAATGATGACTTCACAGTTGACAGAGTTTACTTTCATCCCTTTGGAAGTATATTTCTCAATAACACAAAAACAAAGACGTCAATTCTTTAATAAACCTTTCGTCTTTAATAACCTTTCGTCTTTTACAATTTTAGATGGTGTTCCACAGAGCTACGACGTATGCGTTTCACTCGATTCGCTGCTTGTTCGATTACTAGTACGCCGAGAATTTATTTTTACTCCAAAACTCTAGAAGAATAAATTTTGCTTGCATTTTGTGTTGTTTCTGTCCTTTCTTTCGCCCTCCCTTCAGCCGTATACGGCTATAGGTTATGTATTCAAGTCGGTCTTTTTCTTTTCATATCAACCTAATTCCGGTTGGCTTAAAATGCTACGCATAACCAACCACTTGGGTCAATTTCGCAGCCAGATTCGGTCGAAAGGACCGCTGACCCAAACTTTTCGTGTGTTGTACACATGTTTGGGTCAGTGGTCCGTAAGTAGCACTTTTCGGGGCCATTTTGGTCAGAACTCTCCAACCGGCTTCAAAATGCTACTAGGGGCAAAAGCTTGAGTCAACTAGAATTTATCAGAAGGACCACTAACTCATTCTTTATTCGGGTTGTACATAGTTATTGGCCAGCGGTCATCAAGTGGTCAGTGTGGTCATTTTGGCCAAAAACGGAATAAATCGTTCTTCACAACTTAAATTTTAGTGCATGACAAATTAAATGATAGTTTGTTATTAAAATGGTCATGTCCATCAAACTGACAAATTATGAACTGCGAAGGGTTAACCGGGCACATTATGTTTATATCGCTTCCATCTTCTCCGCTGTGGGTTTCACCAAAGCCGACACAAAATGTAGGTAGTGGGAGACATTCACAAGAAAACATAGTGTCCAGACCAGCGACACAACTTCCCCCATAGATTGCAGAAGCTGGCGTGAAGGGGCTGCCATCAGCCAATCGTCTAAGTAGACGAAAAACTCGGCCACAACCTTCACTACTCGAGTGAAGATTCTGGGAGCCGTCGAAGGACCAAAGGGAAGGACCCTGAACTGGTAAGCCTCTTCTCCCACCGCGAAACGCAGCCATTTCTGTGCACGGAAGGTGTAGATAGACGTCTTGTAAATCTAGTGTAGCGCAACACCAGGCTTTCAAAAAACAATTTGAGATTGAGAAAGAGCCTCCATTCCCCCAGACTTTCTGGTGGTGAGGAGGAAAGGTAGAATTGAAGCAGTCTCGGAAATGTTAGGCGCATCATAGCTCCCTTGTCAACCAGCGCGGATATCTTCTGAGAGAGAGCTTTCCTTCGCATAGAGTCCGATAACAGATCCCAATCCCTTGGATCGGAGGCGGACGGTAAACTCGAGGCGATACCCCGAAGAGACCACCTCTAACCCACTGGTTGGAGGTCACCGTCCTCCAAACTCGAGAAGACGTCCCACCAACTTGGGTGGACTCTTCCTTCTCCGGAGCCAGTTATTGGCCACCGGTCTGTTCTCCCCATGACCTTCCTTGGCCCTTGTGGTGCTTCTGGCTCCGCCCTTTTTCTACCTCTTATTCTTTTGTCGATTGCGATTGCCAACCTTATAAGACAGGTCAGCACTATGAAAACTTCGCCGTTGGAGCTATGTGATATTTCGTTCACTGATCCGCTAAATCTTTCAGTCCTTGAAAACGTATGGACTTATCCGTAATGTTTGTTAGTTATGAATGAGGGCCGGGGACTCAGGCTACAAACATAATTAATGAGCACTATATAGCGTGCCGTGTGTAAGACATCTCCCGATCGGGGCTTCTTCAACCAGGTGGCATGCAGTGAACAGTCAAAATTTCGAAGGGTTGAATCTATGCATAATGGAAAACGCCACAAGTTTATTACAACCAATGCAAGTCAAATATGGTACGAGTATAAAGGTTAAACCTTCAGGATTTGCCATAAAAAATGTCGGCTTATGATCAAATGTTTGAAAGATGATTAGAAGGAAATAAGTTCGAAATATTACTTGTCAAACTGTAGCGATCAAAGGCCAAAGAGAGAAAAACTGGATACGGAACGATGCAGTAAATCCTCTGAAACTTCACTCATAATTGCGATTTTGACGCGGAAAGTAGCCATCAATGATAGAATGGTGTATTTGCTACACCTATTCTTACGATTGCACATGTGGGGAAATTTATGCAGCTTCTAAACATGTAAAATACAAATTTCCAATGATTCAACAACCTGTCTGTTTCTCAAATATTTTGACGTCACGCAACGTCATTTAATGAGCAGCCCTCAATCGGCGAAATGTCATACACAGTTTTCTAAGTGGTCAGTTTAGAATATTTTATAGTGAAGTACTTTGGAGGATTTGATTGTATTATAGAGGACTAAAATAAGAGCAATTTAACTGAATATTGCCCTTTTAATTCTTAAGTGTTAAACTTCAGAAAGTTTGCATCAGCTATACAGCGACAGGATAACATTTTAATCCTGCATACTGAGTAAATGAAAATTTTATTGTAGTCATGGCATTTACTGTGTATTTAAATTACTAAAAAAGTTCTTTGCATTTCCTTCCATAAAGATGCCGAATGTACTTTAAAATGAACATTTTGCTGTGTTTGTTTTGTGTTGTGTTGCATTGTAACGCATCGTATTTGAAACTTATCAATTGCAATGTTTGTATAATATGTCATTATTTACCATTCAATGTATTCCTTGTAAATCGTGAATATACCTTTAATACACCCCTTCATAAATTTTGCTCACCTCATAAAAATATATGACCAACTATGAATGAACTTCTCCATTGTACTATAGGTAACCGCTGAAACCAATAATAATAATAATAAGAATCCTAAAAAAAAGGTCCCATAATGTATATTCTATAACTCTTCAAAAGCATGGAGTGCCCCTCTAATAGCAAATTTGAGGCTTTCCATCAATTTTTATGACAAGTAATCCCTAATACGTTTAAAATCAGCACCTCTCATATTGCCAGAACAACTCTCAAACCTTCTGTGGCCCTCTGTGTAGACCTCACCTGTTGTAAGTATTTTTGGGGGGAGCTGGCTCTTCAAATAATCATTCGTGTCAGCGGTCATCCGATGTCAGTGTGATCATTTCGGAAATCATTCTACACCTACACATAAAGTGACTTATCATGACACTTGATGCACATGCATCCCCTATAGGCAGTGGCTATGGTTTTACCCAGATTTTGATCAGTAATCATCCCCAAGCAAAATGTCATTTGGTCAAATGTCTACGGCTACGGTGTGTGTTTACTGGTGACACAATTCAGCTCGTATTTTCTTTTCCTATTTACAGTTATTTCTCCAGTTCCCTCCTGTCTGTTACTTCTGGTACTCTCTTGCTCCGTCTCCCTCTCCGCTTCCGTCGCTCTCTCTCTCTCTCTCTCTCTCTCTCTCTCTCTCGCTCTCTTCTCCCATGTCTCTCTCCGTCTTCTCTCTCCTCTCGCCCTCGCTTGCACGATCTCTCTTTTTCTTGTTTCTCTCCTCCATACTTCCTTTTTTTTCTCAACCCCTAACGCATTTACTATCTTTGTCTCATTAGGAATCTACCGGGTCCATCATTTTGGCTTGTTGTTAGATCAATCTTGTCTTCTTTCTTTGAACGAGATGTGGCGTCCGAGGCCGGTGCTTGCATTACGATCGATATCAGGTTTCAATATCCATACTTCTATTCGGTTTAGCATGAAAGTGGTTGCTAACCGTTTGTTTCATCGGAACAGTGGTCACCTACAAGCCACGGGGAAAGGCAAGCAAGATACGTAGCGTAATCAACTACTTCCTTAAGATAGAAATGGTTAGTCTCCTTAGACTTGGTGTGTGCCTGCGGCGCGTTGACATGGTTAGTGAGTGGTTCGCACTAACACGTGCCCTGTGGGCAGAGACCAAGAACGAGACCTAACGAATAGGTTTAACCATTTCCCCGTTGGAGACCATCACCTGTGATCCTCACTTTAAATCAAGATAATCACAATTATCTGGAAATGTTACCGTTATTGGACTTTGTGTCGTGTTCTGAAACAGGATGTTGCAGAAACGAAGACGTGTTTCTTTTCGATAAACATCATCGTAAGCTTCATTTCCGCCGTCGAGATTCGTGACGCCCCTTGTTTTTGCCTTCAAAGTAAAAAAACCGTACCATTTTTCATTAACCATTCATAAGCTAATTTAGGAAGTCACAAGAAATCTAAACTATCAACAACAAACCATGTACCATAGTATGTGTGTTTTGAAGGGATCCCCGATTTAAATTATGTAATTTTTCATCTTGACTAGATGTCCTTCACCACCCCAAAACCCCATTTGTAAATCTTCTGAGATTTTGATCTGAGAGCTCAAACTTAACTTTGTAATCACATAGCGTACCTGTGGTAAAATTAATATTGGTCGAACCAAAATGGGGCCACCTTTTCACTCATACTATCCAACTCAAACATATGTTACGCCCTAAGATACAACAGATCATGAGAAAAATAGTAGCTTTGCTTCATACACCAAATATTTGACCACTTCCCTGTAAAACTAAGGGTTCTGGGGAAGAGACATCGGGACATGGCCCGTTAAGGTATTTTTAAACGCTACTTAATGCCAATCGATTGTTGCTACACCAGTCTATGTGAACTTTTTAAAGTGTGAATTCGTATTTGTTAATTGTTTACATTTATTAACTGAATTGGTATTCCGTATAGCGAAATCGGCATTACAGATTTAATGATGCTTTGTGGGAAGGTTTTGCCACTAATCCAGCAATATAGCCAATAAAATTAATTCATAAATTTTTGAATAAAGTTTAACATGTTTTCTATTTTTTAATAATAATTTTAATAATTGACTTAGCATCTTTTCGAAATAACAAAACGCAATTGTCCCAAATATTGGACGATGGTCAAAGGTCAGGAGTCCGAAAAATAGTTCCCGGAAGTTACAATGCCGATTTGGCTTAATAAGGTGCAACGTCAAACCTCACACCGGTGCTCTGCCGGTCCGCACGGTCCTTCTCCTGTTTGGAACGGATTTCTATCTAAACATAGACACACGTATTCAATAGCCAGCCATGTTTTTTGGTGACCAGATAGATGCTTCCAGTAACTACATCTTCACCTTTCAATGAGCCCGTGCAATCCTAAACATGGATCGATTGAACAGCTTATGTATTGTAGTCCTGGAATGTATGCTCGTGGTCCACCAACATGTTCTTGTGGCTGACGTCATATGAATACGGTCGTAAGACGCGGTTCAACCGCTATACACCACCCGACCGGCCAACCCGCGGTGAGTTTTGCACCCGACCCGTATGACATTTACAACATCTTTAAAACCTGTTATTTGCCCCTCCCCTATCTCAAATGCTCTAGGGTGACAAAGTTGCATCACCACGTTGTAATAAGCAGGTCAATGTTCTCGAAAAGGTTTTTTATTGCTTATTTTCTACCCTCGTATAACCTCATCCACTCCCCTATTAATTTCATACTATCAGATTTACCAAAAGCAGTTATAAAACCTTTTGTTGGAAATATTTTGGCGTCCTCCGTCTGGCGGCAATGCAGTTTTGTGATGTGGATTCCAGAGCCTTTCATGAAGTTTCAGTCTATGTTGTAAGATGTTCTGGCCCTTTTCGTATGCCCCTCCCCCATTACATATTCCCTTCCAAAAAATCACCGCACCCTAAACCGCAAACTTCGGGTATAGACGGCCGGCCAAAGGACCAAAATATGACTTTTGACGGCGTTGTTTGTTACAAAGGTCCAACCTAGTGGATTCATACCACCATGGGATGTACATCAACGTATGGGGTGTTGGCCTTTCTACAAAAAAAAAAAAAAAAAAAAATTTACCTTCAAAGGAGTCATATTTAAGTGAATATAATGGAAGTCATTCCAATTTATAAATTTTTTGGGTCAAAATGGCCAAAAAAGGGTCAAAATTGTCAAAAAAATAGGTAAATCAGTCGAAATACATTCATTTCTTAAAATAATTGATTAGAACATGTCCATTCACCTTCAAAGGAGTTATATTTAAGTGGATAAAATGGAAGCCATTCCGATTTATAGATTTTGGGGTAAAATTGGCCAAAATGGATACCTCAGTCCCAATACCTTCGTTTCACAAACATTTTCAAGGAAACATTTGCCGTTACATCTCAAGGAAACATCAATAAGTATCTTTAGTGCTTGTCATTCTAGTTTTAGATCAAAGTGACCAAAATAAGGTCAAAATTGTTCCAGAATTGTCAAATTACTTACACCTAAAGGTGTCATAATAAGTGAATAGAAAGCTAGTTGGCTTAATTGACAGATTTTGGGTTGAAATGGCCAAATCTATAATAATGCCCTCTTTTCAAAGTAGGTCATATAAGTGTTCACCTTTTCATCAGGTGAAAAGAGTGCTAGCTATTTAACTTTATAGATTTCTGAGTCAAAATAGAATAAATGGGACAAAATTCATCCAAAAGCTGATCAAAATCAATTAAAATGGGTGAGATAACGAAACGTATCACTTTGTCTTACTCTTACATTATGTCTTCTTTTTGCACAGTAGGTCAAAAGAATATGCGTTTACATCCCACGGGATATAATTAAGTAAACATGGTATATAGACTGCCAGCCAGTCATAGATTTCCCAAAATTGATCAAAATCAACTAAAATGGGAAACCAATTGATAAAACGTGTGACTTTGTCCATATTTTTAATCATTACCCTGTGAATTTATATATATTTCTATTGAATATTTAAAAATAGTTGTTAGGGCCAGGGTGTTGATTTTTCTAGATCTCGGATGTTTAGTTTAAATGGACATTTATAATCAGCTAAATTACTTTTTAATGATTTTTTAAACTGCATCTTAATATTGTAACATATATTTCTTAGGGCTATACATTAGAATATCCGAACTTAGATATTGAATAAAAATAAAATCAATAATCACAATAATAATGTTCTTTTAACTTATTCGCATTCTGATGAACACAAAGGACCACATACATGCTAAAATTAGTTTTATACCTTGAATTTTTGATATGCAAATTGATATTTCTCCTCTATATCTGGTTCTCATTTGGAAATTGTAAATAATTTTTATTCCACGAGAATTTATTATAGGCTACTCACAAGGCTTTTTGTAAGTTTAGTATTATGTGTTATACACTGTTATCTATATATCAAGGATCTGAGGGTAGGCTGCTCTTGTTTTAAATTTGGACCTGAGTTTGATCAATATTAACAGCTAAAAATATCCATCAAGCTTGTCCCGTTCTGGGTGGATTCACAGGCCCAGTGTCTGTGGTGGATTTAAGCATTATATAATGAAATAGGCCTAATGCACAAGAACCCTTTAATTATTTTTGCTCAACCATGTAGGAGAAGTGACATTTTGGACCATTTAAACCATAACTGAATATGCCGCCGCCAAATTGGAACAGTGACTGTTCTTTCTTTACCAAATGATCATTCTGACCCGTTGATTAAACCTAACAAAATTAAAATATTCAACTGCGCTACAATGCCAAAAGCTTTCATAAAAAGCTTTTAGGTAATCATTCTCTCATCCTTTCTGGTCATTTTTGCGAAAAAAAATGTGAAGATGGTACCTTCACAGTCGTTAGGGTATGCCGTCAAAGTCGAAGGGTAAGGGGGTGGTTGCCACCCGAGGTAATTTATGGTGCTTTTTTTAAAATATTATGCACAGCTTAACTCTAAAACTCTGTTTATAGAAAATTAGCCAATTGTCATCATTTAGAGCTGAACACCCCGTGAAAATAAATCCAATATTCCTAACTTTTTTAGCGCAAAATTGGATTTTGTGGAAAATACCAATTTCGGGGACCAATTTTGCAGACTCGAGGACTTGATGACGTCATTCTGACGCCATACTAGGTATGTTGGTACTTATTTTGATATCAATGGAAAGAGGAGGACCATAACTATCCGTGTATCATACCACTATGAGTAACCGTAAAGTAGGGCATTAATAATAACAATTATAACAACTTTTGATTTCTTTGATTTCTTTGCCCCTCCAAGAAAAGTGCATTATAATGGCCAACACATTTTCAACTTTAATGCACTCTGGTGATGTGAACTATGGCTTGATTAACAATTTTGACAAATAGGACAATAGAGCTAATTTACCCATTTGTGGTAAATTTCCATCAAATCTGAGAATTGGAATAGCCAATACTCTAATTTACTGAGGGGTGTAAATTTAATGGATAACAATAAACCTTAAGGACAATTATTGATGCATTACATTTATCAATCATAGTTTAAGTTAATATTTTTGACCATATTGACCATAAATCTTGAGATTCCCCCTCCAATCTTGAGTTCTCTTTGATCCTCAGCCCAATGTGACTCCAAAATGGGTAAATTGGAATACCTAGTACTGTATCCATCTAATTATATTCCATTGAGTATTTTAGAAAAGAGCCAATTATTACTGTTTTATCATATTTTGAAATTTTTACCCTTTTGGACATTTTAACCCCAAAATGTGTTCATTGAAAAGGCTAGCACTTTATTTACTTAATCACTGTCCCTGGGTAGTAAATGAATTATGTTCCTTTAAGCTATTTTGAGAAAAGAGATTGTTATGACTAATTTATTATTTTTGGACAAATTTGGACAAACTTGTTTGAACTTGTTTGGCCATTTTGACCTAATTTTGGACAAATTTGAACTTGTTTGGCCATTTTGACCCTACAACGTGTCAATTGAATTGACTATTACTCTATTCAGATAATTATAGTTCTTTGGGAAGAAAACTCTACATATTCCCATTATGACTGTTGAGAAGGAAGGCATTTTGACTCATTTATGGATTTTTGGGACAGTTTTGATGTTTTTTTGCCCAATTTGACCCCAAAATATGCAAATTGAAATGGCTAGCACTCAATCCGCTCATTTGTGTTCCCTTGGGATGTACACGCACATGTTCTGATGAAACAGCTTGAGAAAAGAAGGCAATATGATTGATTTACCTATTTTTGGACTATTTTGACCTTTTTGGCCATTTTGACCCCAAAATTTATAAATTGGAATTGCTTCCATTATATTCACCGAAATATGACTCCTTTGAAGGTTAATGGACATGTCCTGATAGATTATTTTAAGAACGGAATGCATTTCGACTGATTTACCTATTTTTGGACAATTTTGACCTTTTTTGGCCATTTTTTACCCTAAAATTAAAAAAATAGAATGGCCAACACCCCATACGCTATTGTATGTCCCATGAGGATTCAAATCCACATGGTTGGATGTTTGTAACAAACAACGCCGTCAAAACTTTTTCTGAGCACTTTTTGCTGTAATGGCCGGCCGGCCGTCTACACAGTCCGTGTTATCATGAAACTAAGTACCCGTGAATATTTGGGAGCCGAACGAGATGTACTACGTGGTATCCGTAAAAAGGTCCTTGGATGTACACGCAACCTGTTCTGATGAAACAGCTTGAGAAAAGAAGTAAATATGATTGATTACTATTGTGGACTAAGTTTGACCTTTTTTGGCCATTTTGACCCCAAAATTATAAATTTCTCAAATACTTAAAATATTATATTATTACTTTAAATATATACCCTTTGAAGTAAATGTACATTTTATGATAGATTATTGAAGAAAGGAATGCATTTCGACTGAGTTTTACACCCCTTTTTGGACATTTTGACCTTTTGGTCCATTTTTATACCCAAAATTAAAAAAATACGAATGGCCAACACCCCATACGCTATTCGTATGTCCCATGAGGATTCAATTCCACATGGTTGATGTGTTGTAACAAACAACGGGACGCCGTCAAACTTTTCTTTTCTGAGCAACTTTCTTGCTGTAAGGCCGGCCGTCTCGTACACATGTATTACCTTTTGTTTGTTCGAGACCAGGTGAAGAATCAAAATCTGTTTTACTATTGCTAACTATTTGATTCAGTACTGTCAATATCCCTTCTGATACAGATATCACCATTAAATTGCAAATCTCTCTTATTGACAAACACTTTTGGAACAGTTGTTTACATTAAAAATAATAATTGAGTCTACGAACCTACCTGTCGTGTATCGATAGCAATGAGCGACCAGAATCCTGTCATGACCCATGTCCTTCTATGCTGTTATTGCTCGCACCCGGAAGGGCGCGAGCTATAAGAGATTACTTTCAGAGAGACACCTGCGATTTTCCAATGTTGCGAACGAGGCTGAGATAATAACATATTTGAGATGTTTTCAGATACATACATTTGTGGCATACTGCTCGAAATATAAAAAATAACAATCGCTGATTTGACCAATAAGGATTTCAATGTTACTCCTTTTTTGATAACGATAACATATTAATGACTTAAAGGTCCATGGCCCGATCGCAAATAGCCTCGTCCCCAGAAGCCCTAGATTTTACCGGAAGTGGTCAACATTTTGGTATCAGAAGAAAGCTACTATTTTGCTCATTTCCCCTGTGGAATCTTAGGGCCAAATGATGTTTGGTTTGGAAGATATGAGCGAAAATGTGACCTAATTTGGTCGACCAATATTAATTTTACACAGTAGTCTATGGGGCTTACAAAATCACGTTTTTAGCTCTCACATTAAAATGGATTAAAATATCGGCGCGAAACTTTACAGATGGGGTTTTGGGGTGAAGGCCAATCTATCAAAACGAAAACTTCATATCCTTAAATCGGGCCATCCCCCTTTAATACATGTTGATTTGAACAAGGCTTGGTGTCCAGGTTGGTGGCGCTATACCTCAACATTGTCTATGGGCTCAGACGATGGCGGCCAAGACTCTTACAATATAGCAACTCATCAAAACGAACCAAACATCACTTTGACTTTGACAGATGTACTCTGCAGCTCCACGACAGTAGAGGTCAACGCAGAGGTTAGTGAGTGCGCTAGACGTTAGTTAGATGCTGGAGGGTTGGTTTCTTAGATACTTGGTTGTTTCTTCTTTAAATGCTTCAGTTGTAGTGATATTGACGAGGGTTTCAGGTAGACAGTTCCATTCGGGTTTATTGTACATCAAGCTCGTGCGCGAGTTCACATTTGTGTATTAACACCAAGTGGGTCTATGTCTTGTTTTCCCTTCAGGGGGCTAGGCCAAAAGTAAGTGTAAATTCACAACATGAGAATAAAACACCCAGTATAGTACAGTGAAATATCTAGTTTATATTGCTTTTCTTTCGTGCTCAAACCAATTTTTTTACTTCCCAACCTCACATTATCACATGCTATTGCTTCATTCGCAGCTTATGAGACATTCTCGGGCTTGTTTCTCAATTATATGCATAGTAATTTTATCTGCTCAATTAATTCATGTCTATCGCCCGAATAGTGTGATAGTTGCTGGTTACGGTGGTCTGGTAAGTACGTAATCCTGTTTCTAAAATTAAAAAAAAAAGTTGGCGTAAATTGAAACCAGTGTTTGAAAATTCTCAAGACTGGATAAATGTCGAAAGGCATTGTGGGAAAAATGGATGCGACCGTAGCGATTGCGTGTTCATTTTTCCGTGTCTGCGAGCACCAAAGTACCCGACAAAAACGTTCAATTTTCTCGCGGTTTTATCCTGTGTATTGGTACCATATTTGACTTGCATCGGTGTGTAATAACGTATGGGGTTTTGCATAGATTCAACCCTACAAGTTTGGACTGTTTCTGCATGTCGCCCTGGTTAAAGCAGCCCGATCAGGAGATGTCTTGCTCATATAATGCTCATTAATTATGCCCGATATTTGTCCGAGCTGTGACCTTTGAACCGCGCATGCTCGTATTAGTGAACGAACATTCCTGTGGCTTCCACAGGGATGTTTTCGTGCTGTGCATAATAGTTTTAAAATGTACCATGCGCACTGGGCGCCGACATTTTGTACGGATTTACCACCATCGTGCCTATCTTCTTGTTTCTTCATAAACTTAATTCTTGGCACATCCTTCATGCAGGCAATATATTTTAGTATATGTTTTTTGCATAATTATAAAGTATTTCTTTCAAATACAAAAGAAAGATGCACAACATACCAGTGCGCCTAAAGACTACAAATGAAGGTTGCAGTGCCTGTGCTCGGGCCATAAAAAAGGTTAAGTTTGAAAGATTTGTTGAAGAAGAAAAAAACTGAAATCATAATACTTCAAATAATTAATATACAGTTGGAGACGGCAATTGGAACACAGCAATAAGCTACACGTAGACTTTTGAAGAAAGCTGAGCATGACAATGAAAAAAGAGTCGGTCTACAAGCAATAATGAAATTCAGATTGTTGCTTTGTTGCTTACCATACTATCATTCAAAGAGCGATGATCTATAAAGTTACAGCTAGATCCAAGATAGAATATGCTATTTGTGCTTGGTTTGGAGCAACTCCCACCTCGCTGTCCCAACTGGAGGCAGTTCAAATACATGCCGTCCGCATCGTTGGCTCTTCCTCTGGGAACTCACAGAACAGTAAGGAACTCTTACACCGACTACGGAGAGGCCCCATAACTCCTGAGCCAACTGTTTCCGGAGCATCTACATTTGGGTCACTGACTCACACGCTCCATCAGATTCCATTACTAAGCTGTTGAAATTCCTCGTTCCAAACTAGTAGGATATCAGAGATCCTTCGTTCCATCAGCGGCCCGCATCTGGAATGCTCTTCCAGCAGCACTGGTTGAAGATTAATAAATAACGCAATTTCAATTGTTTTTGTGTGGTGTTATTATTTACGAGGGCACATGTGGTCCAGTGGATACAACGACCGACTCATGACCCAAAGGTCCTGGGTTCGAGTCCCGCTGAGGCCAGTGTGTTGTGCACTTGGGCAAGGCACTTTACCTCGCTTTCCTCTCTCCACCCAGGTGCAAAATGGGGAGCTGTTAGGAATATTGTCCATTGAGCGCCGCCCAAAGGTATGAGTATGCCTTGGGCATTTGTAAGGCAGCTGACATATTCTAGTGGCAGCGGAATAAATGTAAAGCGCTTTGACACATTGTGAAAGGCGCTATATAAATGCCGACATTTATTTTATTTTATTTTCTTAAATAATTAAAACACCGCATATTAACGTGTTTATTGGTGAAATAGGCAAATAACTGTCAGAAGAATTGTTACACTAAACATGTACAGTGGATAGGTCCCGGGATAGATATTTTAAAGTTCATCATTTTGCACACAAACTTTTAAGTATTCATAATATCAATATTTGTGTGCACACAAAGTTATATTTATTACCTATTTACATAGGCCTACTATTAATTGCATATTTAGTTAACTGGGGTACTCGTATTCAATCTGATCTTTGTACTCGTTACAAAACTTAACGGTATGTAATCTTTAACACAATCCCATCGTGCATTATTCTACGTTTTATATCACGTGACACCCAACAGAGGAGTATTCGTCATATAAAAAGGCAATGGTTTAAAGCAATTATAGTCTGTATTATCGCAAAATAAAATTAGACCATCAATGTAACTGAGACTGTCACGTGCTTCGCTTATAAAGTAAGCTATCTATGTCTATGGCCAATCATAGATTGCGTCCGTTCTAACTGCCATTGCATGTTGGGAAGCCTATGAAAAGTCTATAACTTAGACTTTCAGAGCTTAAATTGTGGAACAATATGTAGGGTGTTTGGCGGAATTCATTCAGAATATCAAGATTTGAAAGAGAGAAAGACAAAAACTCTTTTTGCATTATGGCAGAGGGAGATGCTGTTTTGGACACATGGGATATTGTTGTTATAGCAGTCCACTTTTTCGTTGTGTTGCTCCTCGTAGATATGGGGTAGAAATATTTATTCATAGTATAATTTTAGTTCATTGTATTCATTTCTTGAAATCAATTCTAATTACTAAGAAAGATAAAAGCCAGCCAACCGTATATTAACCACTGGCAGGTTTATGTTAGACATCTAAGCGGAAACCAAATACCAAGAGACGAATTTGATGCTTTTTTTCGATTTTCGGATAGGCTAATCGCTGCTATAATTTGCGAATGTGTAGTGTCGTGCTTTGTAAACATCGGAAAAAAGCAATTGTTACGACCACTTTATACGCGTGATTTAAAGCAATCATTCATGAAAACGTGACAAAGCCTTCAGGATATAAAATCACAAATAAAAAATACCGGCTCGCGTGATTGCCTGGTATAGGGACATTGCAGATAGGCATTACATTGTGCATTAGACACATTGCATGCAAGTTTTACCAACTTGTAATAATTACGCTGTTTCCTTAGCGTTTGTTAGATAAAAACAGGAAGTTTAGTTGAGTAGTAATTAAGGCGATAAGCTTAAGCAACACACCCTTCCGCACCTTACCGAATAAACCGTGACTTGACTTACTTGCATGGGACGGGGGTCCCTTGCTCTTCTCATGAGTAAATCTCCTCCATTCTGGTCTGACCTTTGCAATAGATTCGGCATTTGGAGGTCCAAGCCTGTTTCATTGGGGATCTGGTCGGCCGATCTTGATGGTGGGCGACCTGGCTTCTTACGCTTGTTGAAGTCTTTCGTATAGGCTGGATAGTAATCGTGGATTCGGCATTTCATGACGACATGTCCCAATACCACTTCAGCCGTATCCTGGTGACTGCATCCGTGAGGTGCATGTGAGTTAAGACGCTAGTTCTAAATTCATCATTTCTAATTTTGTCCAGAAGTTCACTCTAGGATGGGACCGGAGGGACATTCTTCATCTCAAAAGTTCTGCTTTGGAGTCTGCTTGGCAAAAATACCCAGGGACTCTGCTCCATAGTGGCAATGGGAGTATAGGAGACGGTATATTTGACTTTGAGCGATCTTGTGATGTCATGATTGCTTCCGATGGTATTCCTGAGTCTACCGAAGGCACATGCTGCCCAGTCTTGTACGCATCTTGATGTCCTCCTTAAACCGAAGGCAAATACTCCAGGAAGAAAAACATTTTACGTTGTCAATGAGTGTCTGGTTAAGGGTGAAGTGTCTCGTGGGTCATCGGAAATGATCTTGACATTTTTTTAGATGGGGTGCTTTCATTCCCATTTGCGCAGAGCTTTTCCAGTTCTTCTGTGGATAGCTGTAACTTTTCAAAGACAATTTCAGGGCGCACAAGGGGGGGGTGTGTCATCGGCCTAACGAATGTTGTAATTTCATCTCTCCATTGGGATCTCCTGGAGCCTTAGTTTTGAACTCCTCTCATACCAATTCTAAGAAGAGATCGAAGAGGCATGGAGATAGAAGGCATCCCGTCTCACACCAACTAAGAATTCGAACCAGTCAGTGAGTTTCTCATTCACCACTACTGAGCCTATGGTTTGCTCATACATCTTTCTTAGGTCTACCAGCTGCTGTTACTCCAATTGATCTTAAGCATATCCAGAGTGCCTCTCTCCAAATGTATCAAATGCGGGTAAAATCTTACAAATGTTCCAGGTATAGGAAGGCGTCTTTCTGTGGCCTTCTCTAGACTTGGCGAACAATAATACAGCATCAGCGAAGTACCGCTTGAGCTTGCTAAACACTATCTGTTCCTCTCCAAGTAGTCATCTATGGTGTCTTGGATCCGGTTCAGGATCCTTCTACAGAATACTTTCCCTGGGATGGACAGTAAATTAATTGGTATAGTTGGTGGATATAGTTTTCACCTTTATTGTTATACTGGAATGATCAGTCATCGCTCATGTCTCTGGAATTTCCCCTTCTACCAGGCAAGTGTTGATTATTAAACAGTAGCTGTTCAGAGCTGGGCCACCTTGCTTCAGGGTTAAGCAGAGATTTTATCCCATCCACAGCTTCTTTATTTTTTCAGTTTCGATGGCATCTTCTCTCCTCTATTGAGAAATGCATGCCTGTTATTGAGGTAGACTGCCAGCTTGGGGATGGAGGAAGTTCTTTTCATCTTGGGGCATCAATGTTGAGATGTTTGCTGAAGAGTTCTTCCCAGCACTTTCATTACTTTATCTGGAGCAGTGTGAGGGAGCCATGTTGTCGTTGGCAGCTGCTGGCAGTGGAGCTTTCACTCGCTAGTCTAAGGACACACTTGAAGAGTTCACGGCTGTTGTTCCTAGCATGTTGCATCTTCCAATATCTGAAACTTCCTTTTCGAGCAGCTTCTTCTTCAAGCTCTTTAACTTGATATTTGACACTCTGTTCAGTTGGATAGTTGGACTTATAGTGCAGTGGGGTTGTTCATCCTTTGGATCGTGCGTCCTTCTTGGACATGCCTTTCTTACTTTCAGGGAGCCATTAATTTGCCGGCCCCTTTTCACACCCCACTGTTTTCCTTGTCTTTTATTGGTTGTTCCTTGAAGTTGCGTCCATAGCCCTTCAAAATCAGTGTCTTCTAATTGGAGGGGTGGTCCAAGGCACCATCCTATCTTGCACAGAATTATGCTGCAATTGTGGGGTCGCTGAATCGACTGAAGTATACTTCTTGGGTACCGTCGTTATACGTTTGGTTGGGGGAGGTATAAAATTTCACCCTTAGCCAGCACCAGGTTGTGGTCTGAACCGACATCGGATGAGCAGTAGATTGCAAGTTTGAAAGGTTTCTTCAAGGTTTCCAGTGGGTAATGATGAAGTTAATCATGGTTCTATATTGCCCACATGGAGCTGTCCATTGTTGCCTTTCGACAACTCCTTTGTTGGAAGAAGTATGCATACAACCAGTTTGTGGAGGGTACAGAATTCCAGGGAGCTGTTCTTCCTCTGTCGTTGATTTCAAGGCCAGATCTACCCAATGTGTGGTGGTCCATGCCTGGTAATTTCCAATAGTTTGGCTTGAAAATCCCCATCAGGATGAGGCTTTCTTTCTCAGGGATTTCTGTATGTGAGCTGAAGGGCGTCCAGAATGGTCGCCTCTGTTCACGGGCAGATGTGGGGGATAGGACGGATGTATTAAATTTGGCTGTGATAAATCTGGGTGAGACTGCTTCATAGCGTGAAAAACACGGGAGAGAGCGTTGGTGCTATCATGATCCCAACATCCATCTTGCAGATGCAGTCACTTATGCTATAGACAGTAGGATAGTAAAATTCTCTTTATTTATCCGGGTCTCTTTTCCATTCAGGTTGCTGTTTCAAAATAGACCCAGGAGTCTATATCATACCTCTGGCTTCCTCCAGGAGAATTCCCAACGACCGTCCTTTTGCAGGTTCTCACGTCCAATACCAATATTATGCTGCTAGGAGCTCCTCTTTCTTGGGGCTTGCTCTACAGAGCTTTCGTCAGATTCGCTTACTTACATTTGTCGTGTTGGTGTTTTGTCGACCTTTGGCTACTTACGCTGAATTTTTGTAGTTTCCTACGCTTGTCCGTCATTCTTCTTAGGAAGGGCCTTCTGGGATGATTTCTTCTCGACCTGTGGGGGTGGCAACCAAATCATCCGGCCAGATTCTTAGGCACCCCTGCCACTCTGTTGCAACCGAGCAGCCACGGGGACCGGGCCTTAAAGGGGGGGTGGACTTCATTTTTGAGTCATCGTTAAGAGTGTTGTCCTGATTTTGCACTACTTACTGGGCATCACGGCCAATGACTTCCAAGTCGGGTGTGAAATGTTGCATTACTGAACGTACAGGGGGGTAGGCCACCAGCCTCTGATCTAACAATGCTTAAGGGCCACCATAGTTGAGTTGACACCTAAATACCATGGACCTACTTAACTTAAATAAACGAGTAAAGGACAGAGAGAAGGAGTAGTCACAGTACCAGTGCACCCCTCAATTTTTGCAAGACAAAAAGAGGTGGAGGATACTGTCTCCATTGTCGGTAAAGTCCTGAGACAATCATCCCATCTCTGATGTCGTGGGGGTTGGCACTTCACCGCCCATGAGGGATCGTGTCCGTACCCCCAGATCGGCATCCATAATTGCGTGTGATTATCCCGAGGAATCAGGCCGCCTCTTAACCTAACCGTGGGGGATCAGATTACCTTAGTACCACAGCAAACCATAAAGAAGCAACCTGCTCAAATCAAACTAATGGCTCATGTCGAGCCAACCAGATGATTCACCTATCCTAGACAACTGGGTTGCGGAAAAAGATGGATAGAGATGAAAGGCGTAAAGTAGGTTAGAGTAGTAGAGTAGGTAGGGGAGAGCAACAGAGGCGATGAGAAATTCCACTGGGGAAATCCAGCAAAGCCATGTGAGGGTGAAGGTGCACTTCATGTTTCATAAGGTGTTATAGGTGCTGGCAAAAGGTGTTTTAAGCTCCCCGGACAGGCCTGTGCCGAACTTGTGCATACGATAAAACACCATGCAAAAATGAAATTGTAAGTTTCAAGAGGTATTCGATCGTGATGTGGATATTAATGGTTGCTTTTATAGTACATGCCTATTTAGAACAAGAATACCAAAATACGAGTTTTGATAATTTTTCGAGGTTCGATCTGCAAATCGTGTTATAGTTGCGAATGTAGATGTTCGTGCTTTTGGAACATTGAAACAAGCAATTTTCGACCACTCTGGTAGTACTTTAACGTAATCATTCATTAAAAACCGTGATAATGCTTCGTGGATGTAATCCAAAAATCTATAGGACATTATGCATTGTTAAAAAAAATACCGGCTCACGTGATTGCCTCGTATGTGACATTTGCAGATCCAGCATCACAATTCATTTGACATAGACAACCATTGATGGAAGTTTACCAACTTTTTAATCTATGAATGCTGATTTCCCTTAGAAGTTTGATGATAATCAAACAGTTTTGGTTGAATATCATGTAGGCTATCGCTTAAACTGGCACCTTACTGAATAAACCACATGCTTCCTTCCGCAAAGGTTGCTTAATTGCAAGTCCCTCAGAGGTATTCGATATGCCTTTTGGATATTGCTGGTTGGTTTTTATAGCACTGCATGCCCTATTTTAGTACCAATGCTATTGTTTTTGCTGGACGCATGCTGGGACCCAGAGCTGTCTTTGGTCTGTTGGACAATCCAGACGATGCATCGTCTTGGCAACAATGGCTATGTGTCAAGACTCATTCCATTCACAAATGTATACAATTCGATTACACAGCATATGACTTCGTCAACCACAAGCCATTTGACGCTTTGAATGTTAGTCCAGAGGGTTAAACCTGTCTCGAGCACAATCGGTGCACTTTGTGATATCATTTGGTAATATGGACCACAAACAATTATTATTTCAAACGGATCCGCTATATTTACCTGTGGTGGCCGTAGTGGACCATTTTTTCAAAATGGCTGGCCATCACATTTTCAATGTCTCATATTTCGCTTAATAACATCGATTTGGTGTCTATTCCCCTGTTTTTGAATGCCAATGTATTCAATATGACATGTGTGTTTAAATATATGCTGTCAGGTAATTTTGAATTTTCCAAATGGCCGCCAATTTGCACTAAAATTAACTTTTGCTTATACCGAGCTCAAAAATGATACTACTACATTTTTGTGTCTATACGTATGTTTTTAGGATCAACAAATTGAAATATGACATACATTTTGAAGTATTTTGGTGTTTGTCCTTGTGTTTTTCAATATGGCACAGCCATTTTAAGTTTCAAATCTGACATTACGTAAAGGGAATAGTCAGTCATGAACTTTTTGAGCCATGTTATTTGGTTAGTAAATCGCAATATACTTAACAATATCCCTAATTTGTAATTACATGAACTTAGAACTACGCCTGGAAGCCGCCATTTTTTTTTTTTCAAAAAACTAAAGGGAACCACCATGGTGACGTAAACTTGATTATTGTATTGTAACACGTCTAAACCGACAAATACACTGTAATGCAAGCTGGGTGTGTTATACCCATGATTGAACCATAAACACTCATACCGGGCATTCTGGCACATTGTTGATTCTCGTTGATCTCACCGCGGTCAAATTTTTTAAAAAATGACACCGTCCTAAAGGTTGCTATTTTAATTAATTAATACAAAATTTTTTAATTCATTGTTAATATCTTAAGACTATTTGCAATATTGAATGTTGTCAGCAATAATGCACGATACCATATACTCCTATTATTTGTCTATACCTTAATAATACCACAGTTAATAAAACGCCTGTTAGCAACTAAATTGTGTTTCCATAAAGTCCAGTTTCTCAATCCATCACCTTGCCAGCATGGCATTGTACATTTCAAGACTGCCTATTCTTACTCAGTCGTCTGCGTCCCTGTACATCTACACGATGATTGGCATGATACCTACTCGCTATAAGCCTTTGGTGGAAGATATTCATTCATTTTTAAAGAGTCATCCATTACACCTTGCACTGTGCATTGGAAGTTTCGAACTTCTGCTGTTTTGGCAACTATGGTGCTTTGATAATTGTTCGACTCCATACATGACCTGCCACCGGTGGCATCCTCTCAAAACAGATTTTTGGGCTAGTGAATCTTGTATAAGTTGAATGTTACCAATTTCTATGCCTTTTTGAGTGAGTAACCTCTACGTTTTACTATTATGCTATAAATACGGATGTTTATATGAACTACAGCCAGCTGAAAATGGCGTCTATGAAAGACTGAAACTCGGATGCTTTCGACCTTATTAGCCATATCTACAATCATAAGTGTTTTCTTAAGATTATTACAATGTTATTCGTGAATTAATATAAGTGAAGACTACAAGGGAATGAAGCTTTTCCACAGTCCTCATAAGTTGCTGAGCATTGTGGAGATGGACTCGGAACAGTAGTTGCATTTTGAATTCCTCTCCTATGTGTCGCCAATTTTGATACTCTTTTTATGTGCAATATCATCAGATCATTGTATTTTAAAAATCCTTTTCATATACAATTTCAGTTTGGTCTTTGACCATAGAGGCTATTTAATAAACCATAATACACTTTTTTACTTTACTGATGATGTGTATTATGGACGTAGGGTTGTTGTAACAATTCGATTTCCTTGTAGAGGTATGTCAGTTTGTACGTTGAATTTGGTTGCTGATCCATACATTGTAAGTAAATACCCTTTTCTCATTTTCTCCGAGAACTTGGTTTCCTCCTGCAATCTCAAATCGATTTATTTACCACTCTGACTTATACTTTGTTGTACACTTATGAGCTCCAAAGCGCCGCCCTGAGCACTTCGGTAGATATGTCGGGCTTTATTAAAATTTAATATTGAGAGTAGGCCACAACCATGCTTTGGCCTAACGGTTCAAACCCATTACTATATGGCGCCAATGAAATAGCTATTAAAAAAGGCTCCAGCTGCTTGCACAATAGCTGCGTCGTTTGGTGTGCGCATGGGTCGTGACAGAGTCGTCGCTTCTCGGATTTTGGCCCGAATTATGCTCCAGGACCAGCTGCCTCAGGAGCAGCTGTCCGGAGCAAATGTTCCCGGAGCATAATAATCTTGACATCTTCTTAATCAAATCTGCTCCAGATTCCTATGTTAATAAACGCCAAATGGTCCGGAGCTATGTTAATATGCTCCTGGAGCCAGTATTGACTTAGAAATATTTCTCCACTGCTCCGGTGCTATTCTGCCATAAGCTCCTGGACCATTTGCGTATTCAAATATGCTCCTGGAGCATATTTGACTTAGGATATTTTTTTTCCAGATATATTTAATGCTCCAGAACGCATTGCCTCAGGACCACTGCCCTGAGGCAGCTGGTCCTGGAGCATAATTTCGTCCCCAATCTTCTGAGAAGCGATTCGTCACAACTTTTGATCATGGACAGGCCCATCTCCTTTACTGATGGTCGAAATTTGTATAATGACTGTGTTTGATAGTATTCTGGTGTACAAGACTATGGCTACGGTCTTCTTTTAAACGGCTTGTTATTCCTCGTACCAAAAGTCCATAAGCCGTTTCTGTAACGGCCTTAAAATTTGATTTTGTTGCAAACCCAACGGGTGATTAATTTTCCAATATAATCACCTTGAATGGGGTGGTCCCCCTACTAGGATTAGGTATGTTCCGCACCGAAAAGTTGCACATTCGCGTGTACTGCCTATTTCAAAAAAATGGCCACCATTATTGTTTTATGAAAAACTGTTTTGTAATTTTCATTATAGATCGAAGTTTTTATCAGACTAAACTAAATAATTTCTTACCTTACTTAAGTGGGCTAAACAATTTAAGTGTCCAGATGGCCGCCGGTCGGAGGCATGTTTTGTTAAATGTACTAAAATTGCTAATAGATGGGGTCAGAATGCGCAGTACTCAGTTTTTTTTAGAGCACCAAAATAGATTTAATGACATTGGTGTTGGCCGACATGACCATAACTCATGATGGCGGCGGTTAACCCGCTCCGGTGACATAAATCAGAAAAAACAACCCCTGTACGCATCTTTTTCGACATAATAGAACCATAACTACAACTATTGATACATTTTCCTGGAATTTTGCTCTCTTACTTCTGTTATTGCAGAGCACCCACACTTTTACGCTGGGAAGAAAGCTGATCTGGGAGTAAAGAAGAAGGAGCCCTAGTACAAGTTTCAGAAACACAATAGCCCTTGATGGTCTCGAAAGAAACTTAGGACACCCATATTTAACTTTTCCTCCTACATTAGACAATTTTTTCACTTCTTCATAAGCCATATTTTAATTTTACTTGGGAAACACCCCTGCCGTCACTGTGAGCTTAAATACAACCCACAAACCCTGATTAAATTTTAGTGATCAGTGATATGAGTTGTTCGTCTTCCTATGAACTATTATGAGTCATTTAAAACTACGTTATATGGCCAAAATAGTAACCAGGATATATACAGCACTCCTCTTGGACAAGTCAATACCCACAACCCCTTCAATATTTTTTACATCTTGAAAATGATTTTCAGGGTCATTATTAAAAGTGTTGTTTTAAAACGAACGTTCGAAAAGATGAGTACGGGCTGCTTTTCTTCCTGGTTACGAACCTAGAGTGAATATACTCACCGCCATCTTTAAAAAACAAGCTTGTGCGTAATATATAAATGCCATAAATTCTTGTTGGAGCTCCCAAGACTATCCCCAGGTTTAATTCAACCATATGCCTTTTTAAGTCCATTTAGCAAAATAATGCCACTCCTTGCGGCGGCCATCTTGGACGCATAGATGTTTAAGCCCCCGGCAGGCTGTTAAAACTTGGTATCGTGTGTCGTGGACAAAATTTCCTAATCTTACTGAAATAATAATGGCGGTTTTACATAAAACAATTGCGGCCATTTTGAAGGCTACACGCGAACGTGCAGCTTTTCGGGGTGGAACATACCTAATCCTAGTCAGGGGGACATCCCCTCAAGGTGATATATGGAACATTAATCACTAATTGGGAGCAACGAACGGAAAATCTGATGGCAGCTTATGACTAAAACTTATATTTGGCGACAGATCATTCGACGTAATTGGTCCTATGCCTTTTGTGGACAAGCTTCGTTCTTGTTAACATTAGAGAGGCACCTCCACCCATGTCTTAATGGTCCTGAACAAACATAATATTTCCTATGCTTAAACTTTTGGAAACTTTTGGATGTTGTTTTCTTTAGTAGTTCTGTATGTCATGTGTATATTAATTCCGTATTTTAGTATGTTTTGTAAGTTGCTCTGTGTTCTCTGTCGAG
>JAMKCH010002671.1:0-38437 GCA_023653785.1 Ophioderma brevispina
GATTCCGTATCACATTTAATAATGATTGTTATCGTTCTCGTAATCTCTAATTCAATTTTATGATAATGCCCTCTATGTACTTTAATTAAATATTAATTATACATTTCATTTTAAAAATGGCCCAATATGGTCTACATCATAAAATCATAGCATAATCATTCAAGGTGTTTATACTACTCAATCCTTTGTCGCCCTGGCGTATTTCTAGTCTATTCAGTCATTTTATTTTTTTTTTTTTTCTTTTGCTTGTTCAACTTTCATTTTTTCACTCATTCCTCTTAGTAGTTCACACCATTTTATTGCATACTGATGTTCGCTTAATATATTATTCCCCCTTTAAATTAGCCTTCTTGTTTAATAACAAAACATAACATACAACACCATGGTACCATCGGGCCATTATCCAGATTTGAGATGATTATACCGCCCATTCCTGTTTTTTTTTCTTATATACTTATTATACTTGTTCAATATCAAGTTACATATCTATGCATGTACGATACTGATGCTGTATATATCTTATTTACTGTTAATAATTGTTTTTGATTTGCTGTGCACATGTGCACTTATCGTGTTATTAAAGTTGGTTAGTACTTGTACTTTACAACTCGCATTAATGTTTGTATATTATTAAGTATCTTAGTTTATGGTAAAATTAATATTTATCAATTGTTTTCTGTTAACCCTATTACCCTTTTTTGTAAGCAACCCAATTGTTTTATTTTGTACACCTGCTGTACTTAATTTCTGTTTAAATCAAGTTAGCTTTGTATTTCTTAGCCCCTTGTTTGTTTACCCTCTGGCTTGTCTTTATATTGCTTTCGGTTCGTCTATCTGACTTGTCAACACAATCTTGTCTTATTGATATTTCTTTCATCACTTTTATATCCTACACCCGTTATCTAATTATCTCCCTTATGCTTCACTTTTTAATCTCCACCCCCCTTCCTCCTCATTTTTCTCTCTAACTCTCTTTTCCTTTTTTCAACCTACCTCAAATCCTCCATCCAATCTCTCAAATTTTCCCCTTCCTATCTCTCACGTTCCTCCCTCTCTTTACACTCTCTCTCTCTATCCATCTCTCTCTCTCTCCCTCTCATTCTCTCTCTCCTCTCTCTCCCCTCTCCTCCCTCTCCTCCTTGTCGGCATCCTCCTCCTCCTCATCTCCTTCTCTCACTTCCCTTCCTCTCTCTCTCTCTCTCTATCCCTCTCCCTTCTCCCCCCACCGCCAGAGACCCCCCCCCCCTCCTCTCCTTCATTTGCTTTGCTTATTTTATTACCGCTTTCATTATGCTATGGGCCTGCTATAGTACGAAACTACTCTGGGCCTTTAATAACCATCATATCACCGACCGAGACTTTCGCGCATCATTGAGTTTTTTTTTTTTCACCACCACTAAATTGAACATCATCAAACTTATTACCCTTTGGCAATCAATCCGTTTACTCACAGACCCCATATCATCTCAAACATGTACCACCCATCCTTGTTTGTTTTTTACCTCTGTGCTTGTTTTTATTGCTTTCGCTATTCTGACATGTCAAACACATCTTGTCTATAGTATTGCTTCACTTTTATCTACCCGCCTCCTCATTTGCTCTTCTACTCTCTTCCTTTTTCAACCACCCCTCATCCATCCAATCTCTCAAGTTCCTCCCTCTCTTTCAACCCTCTCTCTTTTATCTCTCTCTCTCATTCTCTTCTCTCTCTCCCTCTCCTCTCCCTTATAACCCCCTCGCTATTATTTTCTTTGATTAAACCCCCCCCTTTTCAGTTTGCTATGATGCCTTGCTATATACGAACTGCCATTTAAGCCATCAGATCACGAACGAAGACTTTTCGCGCAATCATTGAGTTTTTTCACGCAACACTAAAAATTGAACATCATCAAACTTATTACCCTTTGTGTGCATCAATCGTTACTCAAACCCCATATCATCTCAAACATGTGACATCCCATTCTTCACCACATCCACAAACCACTCTGTTCTGACTCCCGCTACACAACCTGACGACAGCCTTAAATACTTAAGAGTGACAGGGGGGGGGTTCCCCGATGGGACCCCCAAAATTTGTTTTCGCGCTGGCCGCTTTTAAACGCGTGGGATTTTTTGCGTCCGCAATTTTTTGTACTTGTCTGACTTTTAAATGCCTTCTTTCAATACCAAAATAATTAAAATCAATTGGCCAGCCGTGAATGAGTTAAAGTGGGGTCCCATGGACCACCCCCCTTTGGACTAACGAAATCATTTTGAATGTTTTTTTAAAATAAAATAGAACCAAGACCAAAGCAATTTTTTTTTGCTGTATTAAGTTACCACATACATGTAAGTAAACAATTATTAGAACATTAAAAAAATTAACCTGTTGTCGGAAAACAAACAATTTCATCATGGAGTGGCCAAACCGTTACATCCTGGTACAAACTCTATGGCGCAAATGACGTGCATTTTGTGCAACAACCCGTAAAAAAATACAGGATGCCCTAAAACTGCTAGTTTTGTGTAAAATATAGTCTGTGGGTCTTCTAGATAGATATCAACATACAATAAGTTTTTCAAACATGTTTGGTGTAAGCGCAAGGCTCATTGGGAATTTTCCCCCGTCTTTTTTTTTTCCTCCCCATTTTCGCGTGTTTTTGAAACAATTTTTTGGCCCCTAATTATGCAGCCAAACTAACAATTCATTTTTGTTTGGCTGAATTTTGGTTTTGTCTTGACCATTCACCATTGGGTTAAAATTTCCTGCAAAAATTTCCTCGGAAAAGTGGTTTTTCCTTAGGGGGGGGGGGTCCCATTGAATCCGCCCCCCCCCCCCTGTGGGCACCAACCGGGGTGAAAACCCCTTGGTCAGTTAAGTGTTAACACACTAATAAAACCATCAAACAACGACTCATTTTCCATATTCCATTTCAACTGCCGTAGGTATCACAAAATCTATGAGAAATCACTAACGACCTTGATCACCTCAACCACTCTTTCTCTGTCTTAGCATTTTCAGAAACATGGCTTCTGACAACAAATCACCACCTCACTTTAATGGCTACACGTACATTCCAGGAGCGCTCACTGGCAGAGGAAGGGGAGTTTTGTCTTTACATAAAAATCACCTTCAAACAAAATCATCGACACAACACCCGAACCAGAATTTGACTCACTTTTCATCGAACGCACCATTAACACAACAATAGACCCAACCACATAACTGTCGGATTTATTTACAGACTAGTCATTGAACACACAATCCAAATTTTCACAAATAGCTTCGAGCTTTCTCAACCGTGATGTCTATATTGTTTGGTGACTTTAATGTCAATCTTCTCAATTATTCCACTTCATCAAAATTAATGACTCACATCAATACCCCACTTGCAAAACTCTTATATCCCTAAAATTAACAGACCTACAAAAGTCCTGTACACACGTCTGTCTACCTTCTTCAACAAGCACAACATTCTTGTCGATGACCAATACGGGTTTTTAGGCCCAAACTCTCGACTTACATGGCACTACCTTGACCAACACCAACCCAACCTGGGAGATAAAGAAAGAAGGGAAAGGCAAACAATGCAGGGAGGGGTAAGCGAAAAGGTGGAGAGAAGATACTGGAAAGGTGTTAACAGATATTGGTGTAAATTATGGAAGTTGGGGGGAGTGGAGAGGAAGACGAAGGAAAGGTTGCCATTAGAAGGTAATAAGAAAACAAATGGACGCAGAGCGAATAGAACAGAGAATAATTTGAGGGGATGGGGGGGGAGGAGGGGACAGGGGTATAGAAAAGGAGAGGGTGGCAGGAGTAGGGATCGACAGAGGATGAAACGGCTAGGGCAAGTAGACGGTGGGGGAATTGAGAGCTAGTATGGCATGAAGGGAAACAGGCGGAGAGAGAGTGGGCAGGGTTATGAGGGTAATAAGGCTAAGCACATGAAAGGAAA
This sequence comes from Ophioderma brevispina, assembly GCA_023653785.1. Classification (NCBI taxonomy): domain Eukaryota; kingdom Metazoa; phylum Echinodermata; class Ophiuroidea; order Amphilepidida; family Ophiodermatidae; genus Ophioderma; species Ophioderma brevispina. Next base: position 3,936 of record JAMKCH010002671.1, read on the forward strand.
TTGTAGGCTGCCGAGGAGAAGCGGAAGAAAAGAATCGGAGAGTAAGGTGAATAGGAAGCCGATTTTTGTCCGCTGCCCCTCCCCTCCACACCATGGGGGTATTCCTGGATCTCTCCAAGGCTTTCGACAACATTGACCCAAACATTCTTCTTCACAAGCTTTTATCATTACGGTGTCCTTGGAGTAGCCTTGGAGTGGTTGAGGAGTTACCTAACTACCGCTCACATCAGCCTACGTACACTCCACCGCATCATCCATTAAACCTATCCACAGTTGGTGTCCCGCAAGGCTCAATCCTTGGACCCCTACTTTCATCATTTACATGAACGACATCACTACATCTCTAACACACTAAACTATCTTATTTGCAGATGCACAAACATTTTTGTCCTTTCAAACCCTAACATTATGCAACTTTTAACACATGAATCATGTACTCGCAAAAATCACTGACTGTTTCGTGTAACAAACTTTCTCTCAATGTTTTAAAAAACTAACTACATGCTTTTCCTCTATAACACACAACACTATCACAACCAAACATTAACAATAGATAACCAGACATCTCCCAGTCACTCAACAAAATTTCTTGGCATCAAAATCGACGACAAACTAAACATTGAATGAACACATCAACTCTGTCCCCCCCCCCCAATTCAACTTTTACCAAAAAAAACCACCAAAGCCGTCTCACGCATTGTACAATCTACAGAGTTAACACCACCTTCCAGACTACTCCTGCCAGACGCACCATTAACACCAACATAGACCCACACATAACTGTCGGAGTTATTTACAGACTGCATGAACACAATCCAACATTTTAACAATAGCTTTCGAGCACTCTCACTGAACTAATAAAACCAACCGTGAGTCTATATTGTCCGGGTGACTTTAATGTAATCTTTCCCAATTATTTCCACTCTCCACACATTATTTACTTTATCATACACACTTGCAACTCTTATATCCCTTAAAAAGTAACAGACCTACAAGATTTACGCATAACACAGCCACGCTTCATTGATAAAATTATCAACCAACTCCACTGAACCCAGACTCCACCCAGGAATATTTGTCACTGACACTACATTTTTTCATTTCCCCAATAGTCCTCATTACATCACTTAGCATAAGCATGCCATAAAAACAACAATCACTAAACGTGACTACAGAGACCACAAACATTCACAGATTTAACAGTAGACTCAACACTGAATCATGGGAACATATACTAAAAGAAAATGAACCAAAACCTAGAGTACAGCAACTTCATTACAACTTATACGATACATTACAACGAATCCATTCCCCTTACAAAAGAAGGCCCTAAAAAATCGTAACCAAACAGACCTGGATGACAACAGCATTCCAAGTCATCAAACACAAGAACGGCCTTATAAAACATACCTAAAGAAAAAACACACCAGCAACCAACAAACATACAAAACAAATACAAAAAACAAATTAACTCACATTATACGTATTGCCAAGAAAAAAACACAACACAGAACAAATCAAGAAAACTCAAGATGATCCTCACCAAAACTTGGACATTCCTCAACAACCTTCTAGGTAGGAAGGTATCCACTAAACAAATCCCTGACCTTCTCACTCCATAATAATAAGCAGCTAACTGACCCGCTTGACATAGCTAACGCATTCAACGAACACTTCACTACCCTGGGCAAAAACTTAGATAACAAAATTCCACCCTCAAGTAACCATTAACAAAACCACCTTCCAAAAAACACATTCACCTCAAGGTTCCTGAATTCCAGTCACTGTGATAAAGCACAAACCTTCGCCACTGTTAAAAATCTGGTGTAAAATGCGGGGTGACGACAAGATCGATACTGGGATTGCCAACAAATCAGATTATTAAACATCCTTTCGCCTCTGATGTGCCACATATTTAACCAATCATCTCACCGGAACCTTCCCATATCACTCAAATCAGCCAAAAGTCATTCCTATTTACAAAGATGTTCATAACATTGCACATTACAGGCCCATTTCTGTTCTTCCATCTTTTTCAAAACTCCTTGAAAAAGTCATGTACACACGTCAGTCTACATTCTTTTCAACAACGCACACTTTTGTCGATGAACATACGGGTTAGGCCCAAATCTCGATTACCATGTCTACTACTTGAAATAAAAACCAACTCAACCTTGCACTAAAAAATAAACTCCACCCCATGGGGGTATTCCTGGGATCTCTCCAGGCTTTAGGACACATTGGACCAAAACAATCTTACTGACAAGCTTTATCATTACCGTGTCCGTGGAGTAGCCTTGGAATGGTTCAGGAGTTACCAAACTAACCGCTCACAATCTGTCTACGTACACTCCACCGCCTCATCCATCAACCTCTATCACAGTTGGTGTCCGCAAGGCGTCAATCCTGGACCCTACTTTTAGCATACATGAACGACATCACTAACATCTCTAACACACTAAAACTAATCTTATTTGCAGATGACACAAACATTTTTCTTTCAAACTCCTAACATTAATGCAACCTTTTTAAACAACATGAATCATGAACTCGCTACAATCACTGACTGGTTAGGGCAAACCCCACCCCAACCCATTTCTTCAATGTTTTAAAAACAACTACATCACAGTTCTCTTCTGACACACAACACTAATCACCCAACCCAACCCACCAACCCACCATTACCAAGAGATAACCAGGACAATCCTCACCAGGTACACTCACCACACAAAATTCTTGGCATCACAATCGCGCAAAACTAACATGGAAGAAACACATCAACTCTGTCAACACCAAAGCGTCTCACGCAATTGGTACAATCTACAGAGCTAAACACACCTCCAGACTACTTCCTTAAAAGTCACTTTACAACACACTAGTTCTCCCTTACCTTAGCTACTGTAACATCATCTGGCCTCCAACTATCATTCAAGACTCACCAAACTCATACACAGAAAGGGGCATTCGCACTATCACAAACTCACCCCAGACTCACACTTTGCAATTATTTCACTCAATGAAACACTTAAACTTGAGAACCTCCAACCAACTTCAAACAAGAGCTCTTCAGGTTTGACTATCACACAAATATGTACCTCCGAACTTCAGCAATTACTTGACCACAAACAGACAAATCTACAGATTGTTGTCAACACCGACAGCCGACCAAACTTCATCTTCCCCTCAAAATCTTTCTCTGAAAAAGGCACTTTATTCAGTATCACGGCGCAAAACTTTGGAATGATTCTTCTAAGAAATCCATCACAACAATTACAAACAAAAATACTTTAAGCTCAAATGAAAAAAACATCTCATCAACCAGTACAATTCTTTTGAAATTTATCAACCAAGTCCTCAGTTATCTTACCTTTTCTTCATCATTTTCTATATCTATTCCTTACCTTTTCACTCACCTTACCTTCTATCTCTGCTTCCTCATTATGAAATATTATTACATTACACATCAGCAAGGACTTGTTGATAAGTCTCTCCTTTTTTCCAAATTCGCGTATCCGTTTTCCCGTTAAGATTTGTTTAGCTTAGATATGTTTGTTTTTGTTTGTCTGTCTGTTTTTTGTTATGTTTACTTACAATATATGTCCAAATTTTCTATTCCCCCCTTACTGTATCATTATGTTGTAAGTGAGTATATTTACGTGAATGTATTACAGGCCAGAATTAAACCATAAGCCCTATCGGGTTGTCCCATTACTGTCCTAGCATATCATATAATACTCATATTGTACCGCACCAGTTTATCTCTAGTACAGTCTAAATTGATACGTTTTATTATATATTATACTGCCTTATTTTACATTTCTGTCACGTTCGATAGGTTTGCTGAATAAAATGAATTGAATAAACGCCCTGAAAACTTTCAACTGTGAAAACCATATAACAATGACCCTGCACTCCCGGATGAAATTTTAATCTGAATGGTTTTTCTCCTCCGCATATCGGTCTGATTGTTGAATATCTTAAACTCCATTGTTTATCGTACATGACTGATAGGCCTATGCCACTTAAGAACACAAAAAAAAATACTTAAAAAAATGTTGGTATTGTAGCGCACCTTTAGCACTATTATTATATGTTAACTTACCGCCTAGCGACATCTTGAATCTAATATACATATACGGTAAGGCGCCAACATATTAGCTGATATAGCTATATCACCTCAAAAGTTGTATCTCAACCGTGTGGGACTCGTGGTGCAGATGGTTAACACGCTTGTCATGTACGCTAGTGACCCGGGTTCGATTCACGGAGAGTGCCTTTGGGGCTTTCTTCTTCTCTGATCTTTCTTCTTCCAATTCACTTGTTCTTCTGATAGGCCTTGGCCACTTCTAATACAAAAAATAAAAAAATTACTTTAAAAATGTGGTCATGGGCGCCCACCCTTTAGCACCTATGATTCTATGTTTGTTACTTACCGCATAGCGTCCATCCTTTGAATTCTAAATATACATATACTGTAAGGCGCCACCTATTAGCTGTATGCTTATTATCACCTCCAAGTTGATCTCGCGGATGTGGGACTCGTGGTGGAGATGGTAACACGCTTGTCAGTACGCAAGTTTGACCCGGGTCGATTCCGGCGAGTGCTCTTGAGGCTTTATTCTTCTCTGATCTTTCTTCCTTTCCAAATTCACTGTTCTTCTTGATAGGCCTATGGAACTTAATAAAAAACATTACTTTAAAAATGTGGTGGTAATGTGCGCACCCTTAAGCAACTATGATTCTATGTTAACTTACCGCATAGCGACATCCTTGAATCTAATATACATATACTGTACAGGCGCCCCCATATATAGCTGTATAGCTATATCACCTCAAAGTTGCATCTCAGCCGCCTGTGGGACTCGTGGTGTAGATGGTTAACAAGCTTGTCATGTACGCAAGTGACCCGGGTTCGATTCCCGGCGAGGGCTCTTTTGAGGCTTTCTTCTTATATGATCTTCTTTCTTTCCAAATTCACTGTTTTTGATAGGCTATGCCACTTAATAAAAAAAATGACTTTAAAAATGTGGTGAATGTGCGCACCTTTAGCAACTCTGATTCTATAATAGTTATATATATATCTATTAATATATATATATATATATATAAATATATACTCTCCGGACAACCTATCTCACAATATCTTGAAGATGTCACGAGACCATTGGTGGAAGCCTCAGACGCTCATAACTACTTACTACCTCCTCGAACCATCCACCTAAATGTAGAGAATCGATTCCGTATTCACATCTCTTACGGTTGCGTCGCATTTGCAAGCTTCGATGATGACTCAAGAAACAAGCCGATGCAATACTGAGTTCCTTTTCTCAAGAAATACCCTGCCGATACAATTCGAAATGCCGTCCAGCGGAGTATCACAATTGAACATTCGTCAAATAATGTTTAACTACGAATAAAAAAATTTTTGGTGGATATAAAAACGATTTAAACCTAAAATTTCAATAAAGTAAAAAAGTGACACATTTGAATTTTCCAAATTTTAACACAACCCCAAGGTGAAAATTTTTGGTCCTGGGTGAATTTGGCAACATAACATACACTGTCATGGGTAAAATATGGACTTTCCGCTGCAAAAGTCTAAAGTCCCCATCCAATAGAATCTTTTAAGGTTTCCGAATTCTGCAGGGATGCTTGTTTTTATGTGCCCTGAACTGGCAATAACTGCCGGCTACGCACATGTTGCCGATCCGGCAGTCGGTCCGAAAACAATTGATAGAGATGAAGCCCTCCAATCAGCTGACAAACAAGATCTTATAGGAAGACCCCTCGTCATCTCGTATCATCCATCTAACCTTCCAATCCTGAAACATCTCCTCAACACTATGAGACAACGCAGCAAGGACGCAACCATTAAAGACATCTTTGATAAACCCCAGTTGTCGCTTTCAAAAAGAACGGAACCTTGCCAACTACCTCTCCGCGCAGCATTTCCCTGATCCCGACATCTGGAGAGACAAAGAACCTCCTTTCAATCAATTTTCATCTCATTTTTAGATCTATCAGAAGAAGCAAAATATTCCGGGTGCAAACACTTCATCAGACAGCAGACCTGGATGATCTTTCAGTCACCATGGTCATGTCTACTGAAGGCAACACCGACCATCAACGGCACAATTGCGAACAGCTGGTCATCAACCAGCTGGGTAACACTTGCCCCTAGAGCATGAATATCATGTTCAATGCTTATAAATAACTTTTTCGTTTGTGTCACAAACAACACACAAACACTTGTTATATCGTGAGGCCTTGCGCTTTGCGCTTCGCGCCCGCGGTTCCTTGCTACGCCGCGCCGAATTTTCACGCCACGCTTGCGCGATGTTTTGGTCACGCTCTCCTTTGTTTTTCGCTTTCTGGTTCACACGCTTAAACATAAAAACCCTCACTCTCTTTACCTGATGAAGGGCACGTGCCTCGAAATAGCGTTTGTATTTTCAACTAATTTTGCACTGTTCCCAAAAACTTTTACGTGAATTTGACTCTCTCTTCCTCTTCACACTCACTCACTCACTCACTCACTTTCTCTCTATCTCTCTCCCCCATATATATAGGAGATTGAACTACTCAGAGAGGAAATTTGCAGACATTGCTAGAAACCAAGCTTACATGAAAGAAAAGATTCCGATTAAATGGCTGACTTCTACAAGAAGTTGCTGGAGCTTAAAGACCTGATGGAGGTCAAATGTCACTATTGAAGTTGTCCACAGGTAATCCGTCATAAGTGTAATTTGTTCAACGCTCACCGTACTCAGTCGAGGTATTCAATAATTGTGGTGTCTGTGGATGAACGTTTCACTGATATCTACACATCCCATTTTAGGGATGTGTTAAAAATACAACCAACTGAGCGATTTTCTTTTTTACGAAGAAACCGTGAAGTCTGAATTTGAAAATTGCCGAACCGAGAAAATGTTCTGTACTTATGATTTTTTTATTTTGTTGATTTGTACTCCCTGGTGCTTTGGAGAACATAAGCTTGGTTCCTAAGGGCAATATTGGGCAACTTTTTATAATTTGTATACATCCAGTACGGCAACGGCCGCCATCTTGGAAATTTGACTTTTTGAACCCCTCCAACCCCTATTTCCTTAAATCAATGTGGTAAGTACATCTTTTCGGGGGTCACGTACGTTAGAAACCATTTCTGGTAATTGTTTTTGCAATCAAAGGTCAGGATCAGTTCAACCCAAGATGGCTGCCGGTCGCCTTCTTACAAATTTCCCATTTGTAACCCCTCCAACCCCTCTTGCCTTAAATTAACGTGGGAAATCATCTTTCCTGGGGTTTTAGGTAACGTAAGGCCCTATATTTTAACCACTTTGAGTTACATATTTTGGAATTCCTAATGTTCATTTCAGTTTTATTTTTATACGGTAAATTTTTAACATATATAAAATGTAGTTTCCGAATGTTATCTCCACTTTTTGGGTGGCCTTTAAATACTTTTTGATTATAAAAAGGAAAGTGGAAATACTTTTATTGCCCAAAAGAAAGGGAAACCATCTCAACATTTTAAAAAGTGTTCTTTTGATTTCTATTTCTCTCTCTGATGCATAATGGACAAGTGTGTTATACTTCTATAAGTACTGTATGTGTGTAACTATTATATTTTGCTGCAGCCTGCAAGTAGGTCATTTTTCCTTTGTTTTTCACTCATCATTTTGTGATTATTTTTCCAATCATTTTTGTGTTCTTGTGTGTGTGAGTGTGTTGTTTTTGCTATCAAAGCATAGAACATTTCTATGGAAAGATAAACAACTTTTGCCCTAAATTAACACTTAAGTGCCCCAGGGGGGGGGGGGGGGATAGACCCCACATTTGATTTTTTTTTTGCGATTTCCGGTTACGCATCAAAATTTTTTCAAAGTGTTTTTTTGCTAATTGTTCTGATTTATGAATACGCTTCTCCTGATACTACAAAATTTTTAAATCCGCCCACGGCTTCATTAGAATAATTAGGTGGGTCCCTAGAACCCGCCCACCCCCCCCCCCTTGACACTAACGGAAGTGACAAAACAAGATATTTTACTCCATTAAAAAAATAAAGTAATTAAATCTTGATTTATTGGGCTTAGATATATACCTAGGATGCAATTAATTAATACTTAATATACTTAAATAAAAATAACCTGTTATATGCTGATAGCATTAATTGGAATTTTTTTTCATGACCGTGCTCTTAACTTTATAAGTCTATGGGAAAATCAAGGTGATTTTGAAGTTTCTGGAGAAATACAAGATGGTATAAATTTGGCTATATTTTGGAATGATTATTTTTAATTGGGTTATTCTAGAGTCATCATAATACTTATTTTGGTTCAAAACCTTATATTGGAGTTGATGAGGATGAAAATGTGCCGAAACCTCTCTTTTCGGAGAGTGACAAGTTTCATTTGGCCATAGGTCATAGGTCAAAGTTCGGATTTTCATTTTTGATTGTGGGTATGTGGTTTCTACGTGACCCCCATTTACTTTGTTAGTTGTCATGATCAAACCACATGGGAAAGTGGTATCTAGTTGGGGGTCCCCCCCTTGGGCACTAACGGAAGTTTTTTTAGCTTTGGGCAATTACAGGTTCTGTGCAATACGCTTCTCAGGGGTTTCGGGTACATTTCTATGGGGTGTGGGGGATTTGAAGCCAGGATCAGGGCAAATTGCAAAATGGTTGCCTGCCACATCTTAAAATTCATCTTTTATTTGCTTCAAAGAGTGTGAAATGCATTTCTAATGGACACTTGATGTGTAGAATATTCTGAGGAATATTTGATCAGAATTCCTAAACCTATTCTTTTGTTGTCTCCCAGGAAATGAATGACTGTTTGCCCTATTCGGACGTATATCGTTCCTTTTTTTATCTTTCTCCCCTGGCCTAAATTCCTCGCCGCCCTGAAGAACTGTTTGTTTGGATTGATTGTGTAACTTGGACCCTAGGTGAATGGCCAAGGAGCGTTCCACGCCACTGCATTAATGATTTCACCCCCTTGTGGAAAGCGTATAAGAGGGATAGCTCTAGTGGATGGAACTCCAAGCCACGGGCAAGTTTACCGTTGGTACAGGCCCTTAAGATTTTTGTGAGGTCACAACAGTAGCTGACAATCGCCTCTGATCGAGTTCTTCCAAGGTACTTTCAACCACCTAACCGGTGGCACCAAAGTTTGTCCTCACTCACAGAACAAACATTTAAGATATTGGCGGAACATCAGCCTGCCAAAAACAAATCTCACTCCAATAGCTAAGGCTTGCAGCTCTGAACCACAGCGACCTGACGCTACAGGAAGCCTACGATTCGGCCAATTCTGGTTCTCAAGGGTCTGTTGAGACCTCGCCATTCAGTCCATGAGGGGGCGCCAGGTGGAAGATGCTCACCGGTTTCAATACCAATAGATGCCTACTTTGGTTGGTGTCAAGTCTTTCTACACAAGGCGACTACTTAAGCTCCTTAGAGCTGTTTCAAGAGGTTGGACTTTGCTTAGGAAACTCCTCTCTCTGGCTTTGAGGCGGTTGGCAGCGGGTATCTGTCCAGACATAGGGTGCTTCACATAAGATACCTGGCCTCTCGCTCTTGCATGCTCGCTACGCTACGACGGAATGTCCAGGTGGAGCATTCCTGCTAGGATGTATAGGTTTTCCGTTGATGTTGTGTTCGGAGGCATCCGTTGATAAGGCGGCAGGAGGCGTTTAACGCTGAATCAAGTTTAGCATTAGTGGACCTCTCCCCAAACAGGAAGTATACTCTGCACATGATTACCACAGGGCAAGTGCCGTCGATCTTAAGGGTATGTTGGCAAGCACCCCATCTTGTGCCAGTGAGTTTGTTTGAAATAGGTACACTGAAAGAAAGACACCACGCAGGTGGTTGATAGAAGAAAGGTATAAAGGACGCAATAATCCTATGGGGGATGGGAAAATTAAATGGTAAAACAACACCCTCCCTTCTGTCTGATTCTTTCCCCTCCTTTACTCTTCGTCTCTCGATGTGGGTCCTATAGAGAGAGTGCGGTCCCCAAGGTAACATCCAAAGGTAGGAGACAGGGTGTTCCACAGCTGTTCCAGGGGTGTTTCCAGACCACATAACTTTAAGCCTTACATTTGGCTTCACGTTGCGTAGATGAAAGCACACACCTGTGTCTTGGATGGATTTTGCACGTAAGTGGGTTTTTTCCGCATAATAAGGATTGAGTTTCATCCAACGCTTTGGATAGTCTCTCTTCAACAACTGTGATGCTGCATCTTGTGCGCTGATTTCAAGATCGTCTGCATTAATAAAACGACCGTTCCTGCACTCCTAGGTTTGTCGTTGGTATGGATGTTGAACAGGAGAGGCGCGAGCACGCTCCATTGTGGTAGTCCATTCTGAGCCTACGCTCATCCTGTTTGCCAGCATCCTTTGATAAGCTCAGTCAAGTGGATTGCCTTGGTGATTTCCAGAATCTCATATAGAGGCATCTGTGATTAACAGTCGTATATTTTGCATGTTGATAGGTCGACGAACACAACCCCGGTTACCATACGCCTCTCGAACCATCCTCAATGTGTTGAGTTAGGTTGAGTACTTGGCTTGTTGTTGATTTGCCTAGCCGGAAACCTGCTTGTTCTGGTATGAGGTGTTCGCCTATCACAGGTGCAATACGCTTGAGCAGGAGGCGTTCAAAGAGCTTGTAGGTATGGCTGAGGAGTGATATTGGTCTATAGCTCTTGGGATTGGATGGATCTTTCCCAGGCTTTAAGAGTGCCATAACATAGGTGTTCGCCTATCACAGGTGCAATACGGTTTGAGCAATGCAGGCGATTTTTCAAGGAGTCTTGTGTAGGTATGGCTGAGGAGTGATATTGGTCTATAATCTCTTGCGATTAGATGATACTTCCCAGGCTTTAAGAGTGCCATAACATATGGTTTCCTCAAGATCTTGGGAACCTATGGGAAATAAGGCAGCAATTGTAGAGCTCAAGAAGCCACTCTCCCTTTGGCTACTCTGGGCCGAAGTTGAGAATGTTGTCAGCCACTGCTTTTTTTTTTCTGGTTGAGTTAGCATACCGGATTCAAATTCGTCCATGTTGAAGGGGGCGAGTGACAATCAGGGTCGCCACTAACCTCTTACGGTCCTTATTGGATCGGTCTTGGGCTTCTTGCTGCCCTTGCCATTTAAAAGGAAGTCGGTGGTAAGTTGTGGTTGGGTGTGACATTTTGGCTGCTGGAAGTTCTGTTGGATCCCCTGGAGCTATCGGATGGTAGACCATGCTTCATGCGTTGCTGTTATGGTCGATTTGATCTTTTCCTTTCCTTCCTGGGAGATCCCCTCCGACTTCCTGCACCTTTAGCAGTTTGTTTTGGCCGAGAAGGATCAGCTTTCAAACATGGTGATAAACTCTTGATCTTCTTCCGCACATTCCTTGGAAAGGCCGGTAATATATTCCGTCCTCAGCCGCGGGTATGAACTCCGGCTATGGTTGCAAAGGGGTGGGAAGTTTCCGGAATTTTGGAAACTTTCCCGGAACTTTTCCGGGAATTTGTGAAGGGCCCCGGGAATATTGTAATTTTCAATTTTGGCATTTATTACGTTAAAACATTTTAAACCATTCTCCCCCGGAAAAAAAAATAAAAACCTGTTTGTAGGCCTTCGTTTCAATATGTACTGTTTTTGGTGTGCTAATAAGAATAATATGAAACATACTGCTAACGGCCATTATTAAAGGTATCGGAGTCAGGCACTTGATATAAATCTAGCCAAAATCGTTGAAGGCATTCCCAAGTTCACTACCTCAAAAATGTTGTAACGGTTTTTCTGTGGCTATATTTTACACATACATTTTTGTTTTAGGGACCTTTGTGGAATGGCATTTTTCCGAGGGCGAATTTGGGGTCCTTCTTCATAGACACGTACAAAGGGTCCAGTTCATTTGGGGGGGGGGGGGGTGGGGGGCTGAGGTGGCCGGCTTCTGAGCAGAGGGCTTGTCCCCCCCCCCCCCCCCATGGCTATTTTCCACTGAAAATGTTCATACGCTTGTTAACAGAAGCACGTCAAAACCATTTAAGTAAGTTACTTTTCAAGAAAGTTCTCACTACTAAATCAAAGGTTAACTCAAGGTGGTGGTTTACAGGATACAAGCTAACAGACCAGTGAATGATCGAATAGAAAACACATCGACCAAAATGTATTGTTTGTAAAGAGTTTGATGTTATTTTCTGTTTAAACATGCTTGTTTTCCTTGTATGTTTTCTGTAAAGTCATTTCACTGGGTACCTGTAGAGTAATATCCTAATCTGAACCACAAGGACCATAAATTATAGTTTGTATCAATTCCCAAATTGTTTTGGAAAATTCCCGAAAAGTTTTACTAAAATTCAAATTCCCGTTAATATTCCAAAATTTCCATGGCAATTTTCCGCTCTGAAAATTCCCGGGAATTTTGCAACCCTGCTCGTGCAGCCTGTTGCACATATTTGGGCAACTTGCATAAGTATGAGGTCTTTGAGCAATCCTCTTCACGCTCTGATACAGAGCATCAGTGGATCCTTGAACAGGTCTGTTTGTCCTATATTTAAATAAAGCGACGCTTTTTATTGGTCTTACTGCAGCGTGGACTTGGATACCGATTGGGTGCTATGGTTGGTTATGGGAACAGGATCCAGAACAATCTTGCTACCCACAGGTTTAGATGAATTTGTCGCTAACAATCGCAGTCCGATTTTTGTAACCTCTCTTCCCACAGCGGCGATATGAATAGTTAGTCTTGACGGTAGACGTAGATGTTGACTGTCTATTTGTTATATACCCTCACATTTTGATTAAAAGTATGATTTTCTCTCTCAATTTTATTTGAGAAAAGATTTGTCACAACAGGAAAAGTTACTTTTATGATTAAAAAACAAGAGATAGGGGATTCCCCTATTGTTTTGTTTGTGCAAGGTGCACCCTGTTAGATATATTGCGCATGGGAAGTGGTAATTCCCAAGATGTAAACTTGAAACTGAGTCACTTGTTTTTGCTCTAAGATCAAACACACATTACATGATCGTGATTCCCATGATTATAAATGTGAAATGAGCAATTAGATGATGTCTTTTTGTTAATCTGATTTTGGGAATACTTGGGGAACTTTTTGAAATGATGGTATAAAGCAGAGTTTTGCAAGAGATTATGATTTGCAGCAGTTTTTAATCCGGAGCTATACAGTAAGGTTATAGCTAGTTTTAAATCTACAATCATGGTAGATTTGGTGTGTAGGCATAGTGCCAGGATTTTTTACTACTTTGGAGACCGCCGGCACTTAAAACCTATTAAACTGTTTGCTGTCGTCTTGTAAAGCCAAAAAGAGCTTTAGTTTTGGAATCAAAAGGTGGTTCCAGTTTGTGGGTTCTAAATGAAGAAAGTAGCGAACAGACTGATGGTTGTAGAATACCTGATTGTATTGCAGAATATTAGTGTCGTCGAGTAAAAACCCCCCCGTCGTCTTAACGCTGGAGCAAAAAGTACTAATAATATTCGCATGGAATACACACCCTGGATATTATGTTCACTTATGCGCTGTCATTTTGGAGTTTTTCGCTGTGAGACATATCATCGTTGAAAACTGCAACCCTAGAAGTCAGAGGAATTGTGGGCACAGGGTGGGAAATGGAGTACAGACTATTTCTATTGATCGATTTTTGCAATGATGACCTAAGCTAATAATTCTGGAGGGTGGCAAATTTCGTGCAGTGCATTTTCAGAAATCCATATGTGCCGCTATGAATCTCAAATTCATTTCAAATGGCCATTATTTTTATGCAATAGATCCAGGTTTTAAAAGCACAGGGAATCTTTTTGGACGGGTTTATTGACGTGAGTTTATCACAACATTACCACCAAATCCCAATAATGGCCACCCCTAAAACCCAATATGCACCCGAAATCATTCAATTGACCATAACTGATCAGGTATTTGTGATGGAGGCATAATTTTGCCCTCGATCCCCGAAGTAGTACCCCATATATGACATTTCAAGTGTGTTAACGCCACCATCAAGATGGAAGCCAATATTATGCCTTTTAAATATTTAAAACCTACAAATTGTCATATACTTCATAATATTTGGCCGTCATTTGAATTTTAAGGATGTTGTCAAAACAAATATAACCAGATATGAGTTATTAATTTGATTTGCTACATACATCTCATACTTTAATTTAACTTACTACTCATTTTGGGTGTTTTAACTACATACAATACAGATGTATCGTATTTCTAGGTTTTAACGAAGGTAAAAGGCAGCCACAACATTGCCCACCATCTTTCCATTTTTGCATGTTAAAGACACCGAAATGCCCAGATAAGAATGTCATTGTCAAATACTTATCCCATACCTTAATTGCACCTTTTATAATAATATTAGTTGATGCCACTATAGAATACACATATAAAATGTAGGTTTTACTATTTTAAAGGGGCTGTACTTGGCTGCCACATCCATCTTGAATTTTAAAATGTCCCATTACATGAAATGCCCTTAAAGGGTTTCTAGTGATCCAATATCTTGTATCTCATAATTGTAACAATAAAGCATGCATAAGACAACTGGGAATCAAGCCTCAAAATAAACTGCAAAATGGCAGACACTTGAAGTGTCCTGATGCTGTTGGAAATGCATTCAAGATGTGTGTAAAGCACACTTGTATAGTGTGTCAATTGTAACAGATTTTGAACCCTGCAGGACACGTTTAGGTGTTTCAGATGTATTCAAGTAGCGTAAATGGTATGATGGAGGAGTTAAGATCATTTTAATGTTTTTAATTTTGTAAATCATAGTGATTTTGGAATTGGTAGCAGCCATATTGGTTTTGTGGCAATGTAATGATATAATTGCTACACAAACACTTTCCTCTTTGGCTTAAAACAACCGGAGTACCGAGAAATATTTGCCTCGATCGGAAATACTTAAGGAATTTTTAGTGATTTTGGACATGGTAACACCATATTGGATTTTCAAAAATGGCACTGTAAACAAATTTTGTCAGCTCCCCTCCAAAAAATTCTGGGCTTAGGTCCTAATGAACCAAATCTATCAATAGAAAAGTCGTACTCCATTTCCATCCGTCCTTCAGGCTTGTGCCTATAGACCTTATTCCACCTGACTACTACTTTATTTGGAGACAGAAATGAACTCTGAGTAGATTAGAATTGTGTTTAGAGTAAGTTTGGAAGTTGTATAGATAAATTGCTTTGGACATTCAATTCTTGATCCAACCTGATCAAAATCGTTAAATCTGTGTTATAAACTTCAGATCACTTGTGCACAAGGCTCATTTATTTGTGTTTGAAGGTATTCCTGACCTTGACGTCTAACGAGACGTCATAAACCGAATCATTCTCTTCGACAGCGTTCCGTCTTTGGTTAGGTTCCATTGTAGTCCCATTGGGTACCATGGCAATTATGTAGTCTAAAGCCATTATATGAGGGTTTCCCATGCACCCCCTTCAAACTAAATTCTAAAAACTGAGTTTTAGAATCTCTGCGACATCTACTTAAAGAATTTTTGATGTTACCGCAAATCCCCCCCCGGGTCCGTTTTTGGCGGTCCTCTTGGATTAAAGGGATAATCGTTCAAAGTGGTTCAATTTTGTTGATAGTTGTATCAATGGATTCGTTAAGGAATCAGAAAATATATATTGTGGCAGTATCTCTGATGTTCAGTTACAGCGGTATGGGTGAAATGCCGATAACGTTCATTGAACTTTTGATTGTTCATTGTGCCAGTGGGGCCCAAATTTTCAAATGCATGGATCCTGACAAAGTGTATCAAATGGTAGCTATGAGCATGAGCAATCCAGAAACGTATAGTTTGTGCCTTATCTAAAGATGTTAAGTTAGAGTGTGGTAAAATGCGGTGTAAGTACCTTATTATCAAATTTGGCATGGTTTGTATGGGAATTAGGACTACTACTCTCTTTCCTAACCAATAAACCAAAATGGAAGAGCTAAAATCATGGAAACTGTACCACAACCCCACCCCCCTCCCCCAAATGAACTGACCCTTTGTACAGTGTCTATGGAGAAGGACCAAATTCTCCCCTCAGGAAATGCCTCGTCACTCTTTCTATCCCTCCCCCATTTGCACAAGGACTGGTTACAACACTTTGTACAGATTGAGTCCTGCATTTATTTCTGAACTTGCCGTGTTAAACGCAATATTTTATATTTGAGGCCTAAACACTCTAAGAAAAATTCTAGTCGCAAAGTCGTCTTATAAAGCTGTGCTTTTTGAAAGATATTCGATACTGGTCATTCAGCGGGTCTATAGGCTTAGCAAGTCCTTACTGTAAAATAATACTGTATAATGCAAATCATCGGGTACTATAGTCCGATTCGCATTGGTACGTTCCGTCCCCCTGGCGTACACTGGACTCATTCAATTAATCGGAAGAGGACATGAAGATTCAATGCACGTGCCACACCGGATTATCGTGGAGGACACTCCGGTCATATACTCACTCACGGCCACTAAATACAATTCCATTCATGTTATGGAAACGCACATAGTGTATTTCAGGCCTTAACTCTCCTCACAATAACATGATTACAGAAGTCCCTGCGCCTCATGAATTTTCACCTCCGCAGAATGGCGGGTCACATATCAGATGAATCGAGTAATACGACACGGATAGCGAGGCAGTTCACTTTTGACAAGGTGGTGGAGGGGAGGAGGACAAACGACGTGCTCGTTGGGTCATTTGGTTAAAGGGTATTTATGACATTTTACACTCAAACCCACAGCTTCGGTCCAGTGATAGTACAAAAGGGCCAGTCTTCGGGATGTCACGACACGTGACCAATCTTTATTTGCCTCCCATGACAAAAAACATATAATCTAGCAAAAGTGGAAACATTATTTTTTGGTAAGATTTTTTAAACTTCATTGACTCCAAATCCGTTGGGGTTAGTGGATTAACCCCGCTGCAAACAGTTTAATTTCCAAACGGAACGGAGTTCAATAACGTAACTGAATATTTGTGATCAGATATAGGTCAAGTCGTTTTACAAATATAGTAGGAACTCTCTCCTAACCGTTTTAACACTTAAGTTCCAAGGGGGGGGGGTGGGGGGTTTCCATAGTACCCAACATTTGATTTTTTGCGATTTCTCGGTTACGCAATCAAATTTTTTCAAGGAGTTTTTTGCTATTGTCTGATTATGAATACGCTTCTCCTGATACAACCAAATTGAAATCCGCCCACGGCTTCATTTAGAATATTAGGTTGGGGTCCCTAGAACCACCCCCCCCCCCCCCCGTTGGGCATAACTGAAGTGAAAAAATCAAGATTACTAATTAAAAAATTAAAGTAATTAAATCTTGGGATTTTATTTTGGCTTAGATATATACCTTAGGGGTAATTAATTAATAATTAATAATACTTAAATCAATAACTTTTATATGCTGAAGCAATCAATTCTAGTTTTGTCATGCCGTGCTCTTAACTGTGTAAGTCCCTATGGAAAAATAATGCGAATTTTGAGTGTTGTTCGAAAAGACAGTGGTAATAATTTGGCTATATTTTGCAAGTGATTATTTTAATTGGTTATCTAGAGTAGATATAATGGAATTATTTTGGTTCAAAACCTTATTTGAGTTGCCTGAGGATGGAAATGTTCGACCCCACTCTGTTTCGAAGAGTGACAATTTCAACTGGCTGTAGGTCTTAGGTCAAAGGTCGGATTGTTCATTTTTATTGTGGGTATGTGCTTCTTACGTGACCAAACCACACACCCCATTTATTTGTGTTAGTGTCATGATCAAACTCCCACGGGAAAGTGGTTATCTGGTTGTCCCCTAGTAACCCCCCCCCCCCCCCGTTGGGCACTAACGGAAGTTTTTTTTGCTTGGGCACTTAAGTTTTTAAAGACGAGCATTCGGGTACATCGGTGTTAAGTGCTGAGTTGAAATTAATGTTGCTGTTAGATTGGCTGCATGCCCCGCACAGGTTTAAAATTAACAAGCGATTAATCCGGTGTGGCATTAGATATAGTCCATTCCGGGTCAAAGTCCGGGAACAATGGTGAACAATAGGGCCATTCGCTTTCAGTTGACTCTTTAACGCACGTTAGTTTCAACGCCTTTATTCCGTGTCGTCTATGAGCCCGGAATATGATACTGCCCGGACTATGCTTACTTTCACAACCGGATTAAATGGCCAAATATACGAGTTTTAAACATAATACAACCCTCCTCAATGTCACCCATTCTACATCTCACAAAGGGAAATAGACTCACGTTGCTTGGATAATGAAATCTTATATTCTATATTTGCAAAGGTACGTGAACAAGCAAAGGAATCCTTAATTGTGAGGCTGACGTAATCCATGTTCTTAGTTCTTACACAATCTGGGTTATTGTGTATTTTGAGGGTGACAGCATGGGGTGTCCATTGATCCTCAATGGCTGAGCAGCGTATTTAGCAGAATCATAACAGTTAAAAAAGGTATGACGACATTTGGAGGTCTATAAATCTCATCATAGTCCTATATATAATAATATATATAATAATATATAATAATAATGATAATAATAATAATAATATATATAATAATATATAATTATTATCATACTAGAGGGAATTATTAATTAGTCATAGTTTTATATAAGAGGTCTTTTTGTTATTTAAATAGTAGCCTTTGTTTTTCCCATCTCCTGTGCATAAATTAAATCATCTGCTTTGCACGGAAAATAGCGCAAACAAAAGATTCCTAAAGGGGGGATACGATCATTCCACTTAAGTACAACTTTCTGAATAACCAAAGATAATTTCCCCGAATCACTATTAGTCTAATAATACAATAATAATTAATATGAGAATAAATAACAAAGTTTTAACTGATTAAATTTTTTTTTTTTTATGGATCTGAGAGGTTCTAATGCTATTTTTGGGCATTGTTTAATGTAGTACTCTGCTACACGGATTCTGAGCGTGCTAGACACTACTGTCTAAAATTGAGCATAATCAGAAAAAAATGTATATGAATTCCCAAAGTTGCTCCACTTATAGAAAAAACAAAGATTTAAAATGTGAAATTTAAAAAAAAAAAAAAAACAATTCTGCATTTTTAAAATATGTTTTATTTTTTTGAATTAAGTTTTATCAATGATGAGAAAAGTCAATTGAGCGAGAAAGACAAAAAAGATTGAAAAATTAAAGTTCTTCGAAGATGGAAAATCATCGTCTTTCAAAAACGTCGTCTCAGTGGAAAACGGCGTTTTCGAGGGATACCCTTTTAATGCGTCTTTGAGAGGCTTCAGAGAGAGTCAAAAGAAGAAGAGAAGGCTGAATTTTTCTTATCAATGTACGCAAAGACAGAAGATAAGGGAAGACTACCTCCCATCAAGGATGATCTTATTCGTATACTCAGGAAAATTCTGATTTGTGCGCTGGGCCATTACTCGGTAAGCTTGAGATATTACTCTGTCATATGTGCCACACTTTGCTAATATGTTTACATCTGCTGACAAAAATTAGGCATTTAGAGTCATGCGTACAACGTGATGCTCGATTTGTGGGCTGATTAAATTCTTTTGATTGTGAAGTGATGAACAAAGAAATTCACGCCTCGAGCTATGACAGCCAAACCTGGCAACATTTGATATGTTGGACATGTGAAAAACCCACAATAGCACGAATTCTACTACAGTATGTTGATGGAGATTTAAAAACATGGTTCACCACAGCCTATAAATATTGATCTTACTCGAATTTTTGACCGTCATCCGACGCTGTCTTTTTTTGATATATAATACTCTTTCATATGTGACACTGTGCAATATTTTACATCTGCTGACAATTAGGCATTTTTTACAGCTTCATGTCAAACTATCTACAGTCATGGGAATAACACGTGTTGAACTTAATGTCAATTAATAATGCACGTGATTGCCTCACCGAACTAACAATATTATTTGTGTGGATCTCTGCTCCGCAGTTAATAGTTAAGCAGGTTAGATATTGCAGGGGCACGCTCAAGAGCAAGAACATTATGGCCACCAACCAAATCCCCTACTTATTCACTGACCAAAGACGCAGCGCCGGCTGCTTGCATTTACCATACCGGGTGAAACACTGTAAGTCCGGCGGGAGCCAGAGTCCAGTTCCCATAACAAAGGCATAAAGCGTGAAACTTAATGTTGCGTGAAGAGTAACTGAATTCAGTGCCCTATGCCTTACCGTTGTAGCCGGCTGTGAGGTAAAAAAACTACTTCCTTGACTGACTTTGACTTGAAATGATCCTTACGGTATTCAACATGATATATTAAAAATACGTTCGAGATCAGGGAAAGGTCGTTACGGGCTAAATTTAATAGGTCCCTAGTCAAAATTTCAAATAAAATGCCGGTATTTTGAAAATACGTCACTATGCGACGCGGGCTGACGAAAAATGAAGAATTTCCTATCTTTCTTTCTTTGATGATTTGCACAAATTACTCACATTCATGAGGTTGAAGCGATGGGGTCAAGGCCACCGCAAAACGGGAATTAGCACTAGGCATGTAGATTGTAGGCTAGGATTTGTTTTGAAAATGCCAAGTTTGAATGAAACAAATGATCATTATAATTTAGTAGTTTTTTATCAGCGTATCATTTTTGAAAATGAAATTTTTCACTCTCTCCGTGCTTGGCAATTGTGTATAAGTTATAACACATAGAGGTCAGTGCATTTGAGACGTTGCCAATTATTTGCAGGTCATTTGGGGAAACCCATCTAATTATAACAAAAAAAAAGCTTGTTTTGACTCATTTCAATGCATTGTCAGGCTGCTTTGAATATGGCCCATAGCAATAAAGAATTTTGAACTGTTAAAACAAATACCAACATTTATGCGTGTGTTGAGTGCACCGACACCCGCAGGGAGAGAGTTCGGCACTATCAAAGATTTGTTAATCAGAAAATCGAAAAAAAATATCACAAATCAATTTTCGCATATCTGTATCCGTACAGTATGGGCATTTAATATACCCTACAGTGGTAGACCAAAATTAAAGCAACCTAATAAGGACACAATCCGAACATTTAGTCGTTACTGTCATCCGTACGGACCGTTCTTCGCACGTAGTGAATGGGAGATGCATATTTTGGATATAAAGTGGTTGATAAAAAATCTATTGATGTAGGGTCTAACCGTGGAAATCCCGCACAGCAGCACTTCCTTTTGTCAAAATCGAATTATATACCGGTTCATAACCAATGAAAATTGCTTTACATTTTTCACAGCTGTTTAGAACATCATCTAATGTTATCCTATTTAAAACCCGGCACTAGTAAAAGTAACAATCGAATATAAGTCTGTGGTGATTTTTTTTCTCTAACTTGCTTGATAATTTTTGTAATTGTAATATTTGTAATTTGTGGCTGTTTTAATATTTTTTTTGCTTCTTTTGTTGTTTTTCCTTCCAAGCGGTGGGATAGGGAACCCAGTTTGTGGTTTTTAAATGTTACTTCTTTTTTTTAACTCTATGATTTTCAACAGGACCAAAAGCACAACTGAGGAGCACTACCATTGCCACATGGTATCTATTATGACCAGCTGGAATGACTCCTCCCCTAACAGACTGCCGATGAGAAGACAACAAGAGGATCTTGAAAGACACATACAAGAATCGTATTTACATGGTTGTTCGATTTTCATCCAGGTCGTAATTTATATCAATGAGGAAGTTTGTGTCTAGAAGCTATCTATTTCGCTTTGTTAACCAGAACTAATTAGTTTGTATCCATTCCCAATGTCGTGCACATAAGCTGTAAAAGATTTGACTACACTAAGACTTCGCCCCTAGTGGCACATTAAGACTGAAAGTGTGTGAAGGAACCACCGGCAAACTTGCAGAACTTCGCATATAACAAACCTCTGCTTTGCAACATCATTTGTCATGTTTATACATGAAAACAATATCTCGTTATATCCCCTGTCATTGGCGAAAGAAATGAAGTTTACCTTTTTCCATATTGGGATCTGTGATTCAAAGGTGTTTGTTCCGATATCCGATTTATGGTATGGTCTCTATTTGATAGAGAGCCTGGACTTGCACATACATCCCGTCAAGTACCGTGGGAAACAAGCGGCGGTTTGATGTAGACGCAATCTGCATGGTGCATTAGGCCTGTGCTAATATTTTGATGGTTCACCACTAAAACGTGTTTTTATTTATATATGGGAATGAAATGGAGTTGAGGACTCAAAATTTCAGGACGCATTGGGAAAAACACAGCCTTTCATCTGATATCAAAATCGATACTTAAATCAGGGGTCACAAAGGCGATCGAACAAGCCCCCTTTAACGGAAAAGCACCAAAAACGAATTCACCACGGTTGTTTTTTTTTTCTTTTTTTTTTCTACAATTCTCCACGTCCAAGCAGCGGGCCATGGATTATACTGTAGCTTACATGTCAAATTGCTTTCAAATAAATTACCTAACTCACCAAATATTTTGACAATATTCTTAACAATAGTCGATGCAAGTAGAACATAGCCAGGAGTTCAGGTGTGCATTTCCACCATGAGCAGCTTAAAGCGGCACTGCACATTTTCACAATATGAAGCGGGACCTGGCAGGATAAGCAGCGAGATTGCCAGTCTCTACCGAGCGTTTTGAATGATCTTTGCAGCAAATTAAAACTAATGAACTAAATTTTAGATGATTACCACAGCTTTTAGATATTTGTTACTACATTTCAAAATGGCAACAAAATCCTAAGTTTTTTTTGACTAATCAATTGACTAATTAATTACAAATAAAAAATAAACTCATTATAACCTAATAGTTAATGATGTTAGCGAGGGAAGTGTGCACTTCGGGATAAAAGTGTGAATTTGGCACCAAGTAGTTGAACATACATTCAAGAAAAGTGATGGAAGCACTTTGGCACGCCCCGTTTTTGGCGGCCATAGTGGATTTCAAGATGTGCTGCCTTCCAAAAACCTATTTGGACAAATCTTGGAAATAACATAGCTAGATATTTATTTCAAATGGCTATACCCACATTTGTGAGGTCAGGGTGAATCTTATCGACTAATTTAAAAGAGCTCAGGTGGCAGCCATCTTGTATTTTCAAGATGGCTGCCTTCCAAAACCATTTCCACAATATCTTGAAACTAAAGAAGCTATCGACCTCATTCCAATGGCTATACTCACATTTTGGGGGGTCAACGAATCTTATGGAATATTTTTAAGGCTACAAGTGGCAGTCATGTATTTTTTTATATCCAAAATGACCGCCATCGAGGACAAATTTTAATTATAATCTTGATAACAAAAAAGCTAGAATATGAATGTGATGATTAACATATTACTGTGCCCAGAAATATAATGAAGTGAATCTTAAAGACCTGAGGTGGTGGCAGCCATATTGAGATATCAAAAATTAAAAAAGCTGCCATCGGCGAACAAAACGCAATGATATTTCAAACCCGTAGAAGCGTAGGAAAATTAATCCTGTGTTTAACATGAATACATGTAGGGTCAAGGAATTATTTGTTTTTTAAACACAGCTCTTTAGTGTTGTTTGTTATATGAGAAATCAACTAAACTATGCCAATAACCACAACAAAGACTAGCAGGTCAATCTAGGTAAATGAAGTTGATCAAATTCAATGAGCTAAGATATAGTCCAAACATGATGAATTTCACAAACTATATAAAACAAGGGTAGCTGATATCCATGACTTACCTATAACTTACTGAGTTCAGGCAGTATATATGGACTTACTGTTTGGCTGAAGTCATGGCAAAATAGAGCAACAAAATGTTCGACTATTAATATAGATGGTATCATTATGTAAAAGTGTAGTGGTGGTTGAGATGGTTCAAGCGAAGTCTTTGGAGAAGAGCTCCGGAAGCAACATGACACGGGAAGGCAGTGAGTCGTGGGATATATCATGATGGGGGATGACTTTTTCCAAAATTCTCTATGGATACTTCAAGTTAAGTCATCGGATGGAGCCATAGCACCTAATGTATCTGTAATTATGGGAGGTCTCCCCATATTGTCCACACAATTTCTCTTGTCAAACAATGAAGATGATTGAGAACTGCAACTGAAGATGTTAGGATCTTGGATTGAATAATGGAGCTAGGTATATTATTCCAGTCTATGACAATTTTAGGCAGATATGAGAATTTATAACAATTTTATTGCAGGCAATTTACTGGTATACGGTACTTGAGGATGATTGTGTTGTGATTGACGCTGGCGAGGTGGAAGCAGGACGTCATCGCAGAGCCAGGTGGCATACATCATGATACAGAAGGCTGAGGTGGTATGCATCCTGTATATGCATGAAACTGAGGCAGTTTGTGGTCCTAGATTTTGAGTGGAATGGGTGAACTGAAATAAATTGCAGATTCTTCCAATGCCAAGTCAATCCGTAAGTCCATGGAGCCCAAGATTCAAAATAATGGTGATCATGACAACATCACTGTCACCTACGAAACATCCCTTTGAATGCCTGAGTGAGGGCATCAGCACCACACAAAACATTCTGTACCGTCTGCTTATGGTGGTCGCATGGTGAAAATGTTTTGAAGATTAACTGTGATCTGTACAGTGGCACTCACTAACACAGTTGTCCTCTTTGTGGAATACATTTCAGGGATACCAATTGATTGACTGTGTAACTTCATCACTGAGATATCGAAACAAGTTAATTTTATTTTAATTGTTGGTATATAGAAAGTGAATGAACTAGATGGAATTGGGGGTGTACCTTTGACAATAGTACGTGCAACTTTTGAACTCTATCTCGCCTTTCTTGGGTGTGCAGTTGAGGTGGTCGCTACCATAGGATCTCATGCAGTTCTTCCCACTTCTATAAGGCATTGATGAAAGCCTCTACTAAATCTGCCACTCATGACTTCTGTCATGTCCATTGCCATGAGGTCTGGACCATTTTGTCTCCAAGAGGGTTGCGTTCGCTCTCATGACATCCAAGTATCTTTGCTGAATCGGTCTTGACGCTTCCTGTTCTTCATGATGTCCAATGATGTCGCCTGCCTCAAACCGTATCGCACCAGTGATAGACGGGACACTCATACCAGAACAAGTCGGTTTCCGGCCAGGCAAAGCGAGCGTGCTCACAATTCTCCTGTCATCTATACCAATAACAACCCGAGGAGTGCAGGAGCCTGTGTTTAGTGAGGCAGACCATCTTGGAATTAGCGCACAAAGGAGTAGGTAAGACTTCAACAGTGTGGCAGAGATAATCTCCAAAGCTTTGGATTAACTCACCCCTTATTATGAGGGAAACCACCAATGTGCAAATAAACAGAATAATATCTTGAAACATACACGCTGGCACAGATGGGGTGCTCGATGACATATTCTAAAATCGAAGCACTTCGCCTGTGCACTTGATGTGAAGAGCATGCACCGCCCCTGTATGGGAAGATTAAACCCTTGTCAGAATCTTGATTCCTCGGCC
Organism: Ophioderma brevispina; assembly: GCA_023653785.1. Lineage (NCBI taxonomy): Eukaryota > Metazoa > Echinodermata > Ophiuroidea > Amphilepidida > Ophiodermatidae > Ophioderma > Ophioderma brevispina. Next base: position 29,394 of record JAMKCH010002671.1, read on the forward strand.
GCTATTAAAGGAGGTATTGCCCAACTGACACTGGAAAACTTATACATCCTGCGGAAATTGCTCCACAAGACATCAATCATAGTGTAGCAAAGAATGCAAGAGCGTAGCTGCCAAGTGTCTAATGTGAAACACCCTCTATGCAGGAGAGACCTGGCTAACTCCTTAAATTCAGAGTTTTCTTAAGCAAAGTTAAACCCTTTAAACAGCCTCTAAAGTGTCTAATAGAGTACATGTGGAAAAAAGACTTGCCATCAACAAATAACATTATTGGTATTGAAACCTGGTGAGCATCGGCCACTGGAGCTGATCCTTATTGGGCTGAATGGCGACAAGAATCGTCCCATCTAAAGGGTTCCTTGCAGCAGTGGGGCTACATGGAAGGAGATAAGGGGAACACTTGCTGTGGGGTTTGGAACCAGCACCACAGACAATGGAACATCTCCTGGTCTGTCCAAGTTGGAGCAACAAGGCACATACAAGGAAGGACCTGCGGAATTCGTGAAGGAGCCAGGACGTTGTGCCCATCTCTGACTGGATAATATTTGAGAACCATGTTTGGATTACGATAACAAGAATGTCCAATATCTGGAAATCACACCAATTCAGCAGGCCTCTTCAATTCAGCAATAGCGAGAGTTGTCAGGAAGAGCTATAATGGGCTTTCCAGGATGTTGGTAGAATCATAGATGTTGGACACAATGCTATCACTTTAACATCTTTGAAGTGTGCACATGATCGATGGTATCAGAACTGCCAACATGGACAGATTGACCAGCAGAAAACAATCCAACTTGTCAGAGATTGAGTTCCACGGCCCCTGATTATTTGACCAATCGGTTTAAGCAAAACCTCGGTGCTAGAATGGAACTCGGGATATAAGAGAGGAGACCAAGCTAGAGATCTCATTGCCGACTTCTATGCCATGTGCACCTGCAGGGATAGGTTGAAGTTAATAATGATGTGGTTCTCAAGAAAGTCTGTAAAGCCAGACAGACCTGTAAAGACAGATTGTTCCAAAGCAAATCAGTTTCAATAAAGAAAGTGAGCTGATGAGAAACACGGTGACATTGGGCAGGCTTCAAATTCTAGCATGCAGAGGTTTGCAAACCCCCTAGAATTCCATCCCGAACACATAATGTGATTTGATATCAATTTGTAGCTATGGGGTCTCATCCAGTGATACCAAAATAAGACAACATACCCAGAATCTTGCTTATACGACCTATAATGCACGGCGCTCTCGCAAAAGATAGTGAAATCAGTTGTGTACAAAAAGATAGGAAACTTGAATTTTTTTCAGATTTTTGGCCAAAATAGGAGAAAAACAAAATTTAATTGATATACGATAGTCAATATGCGAAACAACTGAGAGCACTTTTTAAAATTGGCATTATAATATTCAAGGGGCCAACTAATGTGCACGTTGACACCAGATATATCTCCCGAACTTGTTCACTTACCAAAAAATCATTCAAATGAGTCGCGGATGGCGGCCATGTGAATTTTCCAAGATGGCTGCCACCTGACCTCTTTTAAAATTAGTCCATAAGATTCATTGACCCCAAAAATGTGGGTTATGGCCTTTGGAATGAAATCTCTAGCTATTTTAGTTTCCAAGTCTTCTTGAATCAAGATGGCGGACCATGAAAAGACGTGGCAAAGTGCTTCCATAAGTTTTTTATGATCGCAATGGCGAAGTACCTGTGTACTAAAATTCACACTTTTATCCGGAAGTGCACACTTGGATGGGTTCGTGCACTACGGTCCCCTACTACAATAAATAAATAACTTTCCTCTGTTAACGTTATTAATTAGCTAAACGTTACAATATCATAAGGTATCAAACCAATCTATCTAGGCGGGCTGTTCATTTCCTTAACTCCGTACGTGCAGTTAAGATGGTCCTTTTGAATCTCAGTGAGCAAACCAGGTCAAGAGAAGTTACCAGATCTGAGGGTTTGGCAGAGGACGTTTACATCGGATCAAAACCACAGTGTTGAACTTTCAGCTTTTAGAATCAGTTTATAAAGGTAGGGCTATAATTTTTCAACATACACGAGACATTCGGCTAAAAAGGTAGAAAAAACAAGGGAACATTAGATTGAGAAATCCGCGACCATGCGATGGATATTAAAAAACTCATTCTGAAAAACAAAGTATACGTGAATGTATGAATGCTTTCATTGAATATAGAATATTTTCTGCTATCGGAATACATGTTTCAATAGATGTAGCGTGAATTTCCACTGCAATGCACATCCTCCTCATTCAATGCTCATACCTTCGGAAACGTTCTAGAGGTGACACGATGGGTTGAATCTAATATAATTCAGTAATTTTTTTATCTGAAAAAATAAACAACATGGAGAGGATATTGATGGTTACTAATCATTCTGGGCCACCATTTTACGAATATGAGAAACTTAAAAGCTCGTCACGACTTAGTTTTTTTAAATATCTCATTCATCTCATGATGCAATCCTTCATTTATCAGCACAGTTTACCGTGAAGAAGACGCACAAACCATGTCCCTGACGTGGTTTGAAGCTGTAAGGATTGTGTTGTGTCTTTTTGTAAACATTTTTTTTTGTTAGCGATAGGGCCTAAATTAGGCTCAAAAATAAAACATACGGGCCAAAAATTATTATGATTCTAGGCGAACCTTTACAAAAGTTTATTTTGATGAAACCAATTAATAGTTACTGACGAGATTATGAAAATCATACTAAGTTTAAATAAAAACATAAGAGTCCTGGATGATGTATCAGAAAACATCTTGTAACGGGGTTGCAAAGAAATAGCAACGCCGTTGACGAAATATATTCAAAGTTCCATTTTACTGGAGTGGTCCAGAGTCAACTGAAAATAGCAAAAGTAGTTCCAAATATAAAAAGTGACAAAGAAGTATTTTCCAATATCGACCTGTTTCGGTTATTCCCTTTTTTTCTAAAATTCTCTAAAGACTAGTATTTAACAGATGTATAATTGAATATGTGATAAAACAAACAGATGAATGATAAACAAGTTGGATTTAGATGAAATCATTCAACATATATGACAATCATTGAATTAGTTGATAAAATAAATAATGCAGTAGAAAGAAATGAAACAACGTTGGAATATTTTTAGATGTCAAAAGCGTTTGAGACATAACCATGCCATATTATTGCATAAATTGGCTATAAAGAAAATTAAGGGGCTTAGCATATGAAAAAAAATAGTTATTGGGTTTAAACATATTGCTTTTGCGATGTTGAATTGTTTTGATGTCCACAATATCCTTGCAAAACATTCTTCACTTTAAAAAAGGACCATTTTTCCGACTTAGATCCATGCTGTGTTTAAGGTAGATACAAAGCAAGACTACCATTAGCCAATTCCTTAATTTTTTGACATTAGTATAGTATTGTTTCAACCAATAAATTAACCATGTTTTAGCTAGTGTAACACAAGCGAATTCTTTGGGGCGGAGCTCAGAAGCAAAGTTGAGGAAATTGCACAATAGGATTTATGCTGCTTGCAGCTTGCGGTGTTGTTTGTTCAATGGTAAATTGAGCCAAAGAAAGTTGGGGACTCCTAAAACATCATAGAGGGAGCTCGTAAATTAATATCCACCAGAACTCTTGTAAGGTTTGTGTGGAAACGTATGGGTTTCGAGGTATTGCCCTTGAATGGTTTTTGAAAAGTTACTGGGTATTGAAAACACAATCTGTACGATATCAATCATGTGAATGCAGTGATCAAACTTAAAAATGCGGGGTACCACAAGGCTCAATCTTAGTCTGGTGATTAAATTATGGGTAAATGATATGTAAATGCCGTTCAGTGCTAGAAGTCTTATTTGCTGATGTACACCTTACTGTACTCCCATCGGATATAGCACAAAAAAGGGATGTATAAATAGTGAAGTACAGAGATTAGCAACTGGTTCAGGGCAAATAAATTTTCGGTCAATGCGAGCAAAACCAATTATGCTGTTGTGATACTTAATACTTAAAAAAAAAAACTGATGGCAATGATTGGCAAGACAAAAACTGGGTTAATGTTACAAATATGTGAATGTTGACATGTTATTATACTCTTTATATTGTACGCCAGTATTACCTTACATAAATTACGGTATCTTAATTATGGGGTAATTCTATCAAATTCTATTTAGATAAAACGATTTAAGTTGCAAAAATGGGCTGTAAGGACGATTCAAATAGTATTATAGAAGCCACACCGGGCCATTATTTTCAAAATGCAATTGTTGAACGTATTTGATACATATAAGCTGGAATTTCAGGTTTTTGTACCAAACACTTATATAGCCAATTACCAAAGGATTGGAATTAATTTGTAAACATGCCCAAATACATAAACACCATACAAGAAAGCCCACGATACAAACTCTAGTATTAAGGTATAGTACCCTCAAAAATTTTGATAAAAAGTAATTATTTTCTCAATTTTTATTTGAGAAAGATTTCTCACAGGAAAAGTGCATTTGTTTTACTAGAAAAAGCGAAAGGGGAATCCCTAGTGGTGTTTGTACAGGTGCACCTGTTCAGATTGCACAATAGGGGGAATGGAATTCGTCAAGATGTAAATTAGTAAATGAGTCAACTTGGTATGCCTTAAATCAAAAATTGCATGATCTGGGGGATTCCACCATAGAGTTATATATGTGAAGTGAGGTAATTCAGATGATGAATTATGTGAATTCACAAGGGAGTCAGCTAGTGAGGTTATTGTTTATGCTTGATGCTGTGGTAATGCATTTTAAGAATTGGGAAACTTGTGAAATGAAGGACTAAAAAGCTGAGTTGCAAAAAATTTGATCGCAGCAGTGTAATTGGAGCTATACAGTATGGGTATAGCTAGTTTTAATTACAATGATGGGAGATTTGTGAAATAGTGCAGGATTCATAAAAATTTGGAGACTGCGGAGCTTGAAAGCTAATTAAACTGTTTGCTGTCGTTCTTTTAAGCCAAAAGAGACTTTAGGTTGGAATAAAAAAGGTGATTCCAGCTGTGGTCCTAAATTGAGGGACATTCGCGACAGACTGATTTGGTGGTAGAATACTGGACTGTGTTTTGCAGAATATTAGTGTCATCGCAGGAAAAACCCCGTCGTCTTGAACTGGTGAAAAATACTTCAGGACTGAGAAGATTCCCTTGGAATATATTACCTAAGGAGTTTATGTGAACTTATGCGCTGCCTTTGGAAGGCTTCGCTGAGGACATAGCATCGTTAAATGCAACGCTTCTTGTGGATTAGTGGACATTCTTGTTTACAATAAGTATAAATCATATAAATTGTGTGTAATGTGACTATAGTTGTTTGGAAAACCAAATTATTGAACAATTAACAAATCATACAATCCGTGTTATATTTACTATAAAACATTAAAAAAAAAAAAGGGTAATTTATTTGTGTTTTTGAAGGCTATTTCTGACCTTTGACGGCCTACGAGACGTCATAACATTAAGAAGAAGGAAAATGTTTTCCGATCGGGCTGTGAGAAATTCGGACATAATACCAGACGTGTAAAAAATATCAAGTGTTTTAGAAATTTCAGTTCAATATCTCTACTTTAGCTGAAGAGATGTGTTTTGTTTGGTTTGTAGGTTTAGGGGATGAATACATCGGGGCATATATAATATATTATTATATATATATTATATTATCTATATATATATATATATATATACGATAGATATATATATATAAATAATAATATATAATTTTATTCGACATCTTCGATATTGTTCTTCTAGGTTATTGAGTCGTGATAGACAGATCACCTGGAGTCCAGTTGGCAAAATCAGACATCAATGCCTGGCAAGAAGGAAAGAAGAAAAAGAAGATATTAAAAAAGGTCAGTTTCCTTGCATCTAAATTCATATTTTTTCTTTTACAGGTTGGCTGTTAGGTTTTATGACGAGTACGTTGCTGGTATCTCCTCCTTTATATCAATAATATTTTTAAAGAGTTACATCATTTTAAACTTTAGATATGTTTTCAGATACTGATGGAATGACAACTATCCATCTCTGGCCTCGTGAACGTCTTTCCAAAAGAGATGACTTCGTCTGTTATGAATCAGATAATGTCATATGTTCCTACTTGTAGCCCCGTACAGCCTGGTAGCAAAAAAGGGAATTGAGTACCCGGAATATTGTCTTTGATTTGACACATGCTGGACTCGTTATGAATAGCAATACCCACTGTCGTATAACCAATCCCGTAGTCTTCCACTAAAATTAAGAGAATAGAGGCCATTATAACTTTTTATGATTTTAATCACACAAAATGGGAGCACCCCGAAACGGCACCATTATATTTTGTTTTCAATTAAGGCGTCCTGACTAGTTCCTCGGATATTTTACCCTAAAATAAACTTCAAACATAAAGTGAACACCATTTCCCAGCTGGTGAGGGTCAGAGATGCTGACTATCATTCTTGCGTGTATTGTCCACGCAAGTCGTCATTCCTATAATATATGCGAATGGCCGTCTTAGCTTGCCATAATTCACGATTTCTTCAGACAACTAATGCCATCAAGATATAGCTCTTGTAGCATTTTCCTCCGACGGCCTTTTAAACTTTCATGGGCCAAAATAATGTTCTTTTTTGTTGTTCGTGACCCGGAATTCCATCCACCCATTTTAGTCGTTTTTCGCGTATTTAGCTTCAATTTTCTCGCACGGAGTTCACATATTTTTACCAATTACTACTGGAAATCAAAGTTTGGTATCTTATATAGATGATAGTTCTAAATTTACCGAAAATTTTCAATATCATTTCGAGTGTTTAGGTGTTTACTTCGATGACTCACACTCGCAATTGGACGCTTGGAGTTTGAATTTTTTATTCGTCGTCACGGGGGTCACGTCCTGTAAAAAAATACCGGAATGTAATGCCACTGGGTTTTCTATTGATAATAATTCAGTAAATCTCGTCAGTTTCTTTCCTTCCATCACTCCAAAACCACCTTACCGTTAATATGCCCAACACACTTAACTTACTTGATAGTCTTACCACCTCTTATTTAAAATGGTGTGGCACCCGGCCCATCCTGGTAGTCTTGCGTTTTTCCACATGCGCAGTGGATCTCAAACATCAAATCAGTTCCCGATTATACTTGAATGTCAGACAATCACATCCTCTAGCCACTAGAATCAAAGAGGGCGATCTTTGGCTGAGGAGTCGACATGGGTTGACAGAAATCTATACTGTCGCATGTTAAGATATTTTTAATGAGTTAAGGAGAAATTTCATAATCTAAAAAAAATAGCGCAATCTCTGTCAACGACTTACATTTGAGAACTGTGACTGCGAATTTGACATAAAGCTGGCAAAAAAAAAACTCCTTATGAGTATATTTATCGAGGAAGGTCCACAGTTGAAATCACACTCAACATATTTTCTGAAGCACTTTATACATGACTACTTTATGCTTTATAGGTTTTTATATTTTGTCCGCCATGGGGTTTGAAAAAAAAACACAACGCCCTCAATTGATGACAATGTCATGAGATTTTGTATTAGGTTGAACACAAATGATATGGGTTAATCAATAAGGCCCACATTGAAAATCAGACGAATAATTTTTGAAGCACTTTATACATGACTATTCATTGTTAGCTTTTTTACGGATTTTGGCGGCCACTTGACAAAGCGCCCTCAATCGATAAAATCGTCACTGCCAGGGCAAAATTCAGTTGATCCCAGCTGAACTGGTTTCAACTGGAACCAGTTGAAATCCAGTTGATCCCAGATGAATATCCAGGAATCAGTTGAATCCGTGACGGAAAATGGAACAATTTTCAACTAGGTTTTTACTGACCAGTGAACTCAGTTATGAACAGTTAAGAATAGTTAAAAAACAGTGGAAACGTTCGTCGTAACGGAAAAATGGAACAACTTTCAATGGGATTCAACTGAAATTTTGACCTGGGTGAGAATTAGACAACAAGTTGGAATCAACTTATGGGTTCAATAACAAGGTACATGTAAAATATCAGACTTGGCCACAAAATTTTGAAAGGAGTGACAGTGCCCCTAACTATAACTGTTTATATTGGATTTTTGTATTTTTGGCAGAAACATTTGTAAATTCATAATCTTGGACTCTGGTCTGTTCCAATTTGCAACTTAGGATAACCATTCAAAATGATATACTTTGCGATGAGATAGGGTCACGTAGCTCATGTTGTCAAAATGAACATGGAACTGTACGTAAAGCATCGTTTACCCCAATAAACCCCCATATTAGTTCATGGAACATGCGGAGGCTGTCTTTGTGGCTCCTATTAAAATAAACTATTACTCTGTGGAACTTTACAGACTACTACGTAATTGTGACGTCACAAAGGGGATGTTAATACACTGTTGCCCATAAAGTTGGATTTTTTTTCAGGACCCATTTAAAACCGTAATTCTATTTGAACAACTCAGTAATCATATTAGAGTACGGTGAATTATTACATAATGTGCCCCACTTCCACAGGTGAATCATGTATAATTTTGAATACGTAACAATGCCTTTTGTTCCCACGGTCAAAATCCAGTTGATCTAGGTTGAAAGTTGTTCATTTTCCGGGGACGGAACTACTGTTTAAACTGTTTTAATGTTTGTAACTGGTCTTAACTGAGTTCAACTGGTCACTACAAAACCTATTGAAAACTGTTCCATTTTCGTCACGGAATCAACTTTTTAAACTGGATTCAACTGGAAATATTAAGTGGGATCACTGGATTGGCAACTGGTTCATTTGAAACAGTTTAACTGGATCAACTGGATTGGGACCTGGGTTGGGAGCTATTAAAATGTCAGACGTCTGTTTTTTTTTAATTTTCCCTGCCCCAAGCCGGTGGGCAAGGAGCCCATTTTGTCAGAGGTGGTTACCGTTACAACAAAAATTGACACGGAGGTTCCCTCGGCTATGCCTCGTGCAACGGCATGTCAATACGCCGAAGACTACTTGCACTCCGACGGGTAGGGTACAAACAAGCCACGAGTCGCTGATTTTCTCGGATCATTGCAGAGTACTG
>JAMKCH010002672.1:0-37369 GCA_023653785.1 Ophioderma brevispina
GTTTTTCGGAATAGTCAGACCAGTAGTATTACGGGGTTTTTATAGTGGTTGCCAACAATGAACATGAACCTGCACCAAATTTTACATCGGCCCCTACACTATTAGATTTGACGCTCGCAGGGAAAATATTTGCCACAAGTTTGCACTGGATTTATATAATTAAACGATTTTTAGAGATTGGTTGACCAAACAGGTTAAAGACAAGGCTGCAATATCACTTAAGAATAGTAACAAGCTCTGAAGATCAAGTGCAGAACAAACTCGTTATAAAATAGTGTTATACCCTATTTGGTTGATCTTTTGAATACTTGACTTTTTAATTAACGTCTTAAACCTTAGTTGAGCTGGCAATTTTAGGTGTTTTAGCGAACAATTCAGTTATGGTTTATATATTCCATTGTTAGCGTTGTGCTGAGGGGATATGTATATATGATATGAATTATAATATGGCGGTTCTGTGAATGAATGTATAGTTTGTGGGAGCGAGACAATTAGTTTGTGTTGTGAGTGAGTGAATTAGGATGAGTGAGCGAGTGAGTGGGTGGGTGAGTTGGTGCGAAGTGAGTGAGTGAGGGACTGAGTGAGTGAGGTGAGTGGTGAGTGAGTGAGTGAGTGAGTTGAGTGAGTGAGTGAGCGAGGAGCGAGCGAGCGAAGCGTTGGGTGTTCGTAGGTCTTCAGGCATAAATTTCTAAATTGTGTTGAGATGCATGCAAGATACTGGTGAGTTACAGTGCAATCAAATTTGGTGGGTTCTCGGGTGCAATAATTCTTTTTATAACCTCAATTTAAAATTTTCATGGTAGCTATGTTCGCTGATATTTGTATGTTTATATGGTTGTTTAAGGTTGTTTAATAGCTTTTTAATCTGGTATCTTTGCTGGAATTAGCCTTAGGGCTACAAATGCAGGTTAATAATAAACAATAAATGAATATGAATGAATAAATGAGGAAATAAAAGACAAATCCTGAAGGATTAACGAAAAAAGCAAAAATCAAGAAACAAGTGAGCATACAGAAGAGTTGTAAGTACTGATGATACACTTCTTCATTCTCGATTTGAAGGCAGAGAGGGAGGGAGAAGATTTAAAGTCATTGGAAAGAAGTATACCAGAGCAAGGGGTCTTGCGGATCTAGAAGTGTTGCTGGCAAGGACAGATATTCGTAGAAGGAGAAAGGATACATTCCTATATCTGGTGTTATCCTGAGGAGGAATGGAATCGGTAGTTGTTAAAAAAGTCATCGATGGCAGGAAGATCTCAAGGAAAGCCATGACTGGAACTTGATACATCAAAGTTGCAAACTGAAGCTTGAAAATATCATGTATTTTCAAGTTGAAAAGGAGGGGAAACAAAGGAAGCGTGTGATAACGCCAAGAGAATTGGTGCAAGTCAGCATAACTTCTTTTGGAAGCACTTGAAGAAAAAGGAAAAAAAAAGAATCAAGATAGCGTGGTTGTTAGGATCACACCAGATCATAGAAGCATAAGACACATAAGGAAGGACAAGAGAATTATAGAGTGTTTTAAGTGAATCTTGATGAATGGGCGGACTTTACGGATGACACCATTGTATTTGGAGACAATTTTAGAAACATGTAGAGTGTGAGAACGCCAAGATATATTATAGTCAATTCATAGGCCTAGGAATTTAGTTGTCTCAACCTGTTGGATAGATGTATTATCAATTTTAATATCGATGTTGATTTTCGGTTTATTGTTATTTTTATTTTTAAATATCATGTAATTGATCTACCAATCTGAGTACCAAACAATGATTAAAATCATTTTACCAAGATGTCTTTTAACCTTTAACCAAGAATGTAAATATCAACTAAAAAACCTAAACTCAAATTTCAGCAATGTAAATTCAATAAGACCAACTCAATAAATGTCAAAAAAATGTAAAAAATATTATTCATTCATGATTGAACTGCAATTCCTTTTCAAAGGAACTTTTATTTTATGCTCAAAGAAGGAAACAGGAAGGAACCAAGGCCAATACACCAACTAGGTCAGGGTCAACTACTTAGTAGGGTTATAAATCAGAATCCCATTCTAGAAGTTTGGGGAAGAAGGTTTGAAGATGTTTTTCTATAGTTTGAAGGGTGCTGAATCAGAATTTTGGGTCCAACCTCTGAGAAATGTGGGGAACTTTGTAAAATAAGGGGGTAAAATTAGTACAGGGGTAAATTTGAAATCAAGTCAAATTGTGTTTAAATGTACACCAATATATTGTCTCATTATAAGGATTAAAAAATGTATAGTTTGTCTAGGTTCCGACCTTTAGTTAAACAGGTACAGCCCTATTAAGGTTCAAGGTCATCCTGGGGGAAAACGTTACCCAGTGCTCCCATTTCGTTGAAACTGGTGTCAAAATGTTCGTCTTGCCTTATATTACAATGTTTGGCATTTGGTTTCGTAATTCATGGGCAAAATGTAACAAGGGTCTACAGGGGTCTATAGGGGTCACCAAAACTTGACCTCAAATTGTAGACAGTGCAGAGCTGTCAACCCCAATAATTGAAATTGATTTTCTGTTTTCAGTATGACCATGGGCATAATTTGACACCGGTTTCAACAACAACTGAGCACTGGGATTTTTTTTTGCCCCATAATGACCTTGAACCTTAACAGGACTGTTGCCGTTTAACTAAAGGTCGAACCTCGAACACTAGTAACTTTTAAAATCCATTAATAAGACAAATAGCATTTATGTGCTTTAAACAGACACAATTTGACCTGAGTTCAAATTTAACCCCTGTACTAATTTTACCCCCCTTATTTTACAAAGTTCCCCACATTTCCCAAGGGTTGGACCCAAAAATTCTGTTCAGCACCCTCACGTTTAGAAAAACATCTTCAGTCCTTCTTCCCAAAACTTCTAGAATGGATTCTCTTTTATACCCTACTAACTCGCCAAGCTCCCTTTGTATATCAACTGAAGTGATATTAAAACAAATGAATGACATTGGTCGCAAATATATCACAGTACCTATGTATATACTTAGCGAATAGCGATCGGAACCCCTAATAGACTGTGGGGACATTCCTATGCTGAACTTATTGTCCCCATTATTACAATGAGATATTTTTGCTGATAGATAAAAAGAATCCTACTATTAGTTATTGTGAAAGAGGCTAGGGGTATTTTGTTACTCAAACCCGACTCGTGGAGGAGGTTATAACACCTTCAAACAAAATCTTTTCAAAAACTGCGTTGGCAATTAACCATGGGCTCCAATATACCGACAGATTGTTGAATATCTTTAGTGTTTCCCTCCATTGTTTTGCTGAAAGTCTACTAATTGTATCCTGGTCACTGATATTAGGGTAAAGAAATTGAGGTGCCATTTTATATTCATTTTCAAGAAAATGTTGCAGTTTTATTTGCGGGATCAGACGATTTTAATAGATTGTAATAATTTATAATGAAGTACACTTGGTTTTCCCTAGCTCCGATAACGTCTATCAGCACAAATCTCCTTTGTAGTAGGCCTACATTTAGAAATAAAGTGATGTCACTGTCACGGTTTAACCCTCGTTTACCTGAATTGGGCCCTTCTTTGGTGCCAAATATTTGAGTAATTGTCAATTGTTTTGGCCCTTTTCCACATGCAAACACAACATCCATCGGGCCGTGTACAGGTAAGATACAGATTGAATGGGGGTTTTTGGCAACCCCTTGGAAGAGAAGTACTAACACGCCTAGTACAAAAAAAAACGCAAGAATATCACCACACCTTAATTTTGGTACGCAATGGAATTAGCCTTTCATCAAGGCGTTGCGCTTATGTTTTTTATTATTTGTTACAGTCCCTGTGACGAACGTGGTAATAAACGGTATGCTGGACACAATTTATTTGAGGCATCTTTTGACCAAAGACATAGTCCAGTGTAGAATATGGAAAATTACTTTTTTCACATTCACATACGTTTTTCACCACAACTTTAGGAATGTGCGATTTTCCACGAGATTTTTGGCTCTACTTGATGGGAAATGATTAGGTTTATAACTACTACACAGCGTTGGTCGGCTATAAATGTTTGTGAGGCCAGTAAAATTAATTTCAAAATATCAATTTCCCCCCACATATAGCAGATTTCATAGTTTTTCTCCACCTATTACGTCATAAGTATCCATAATGAAATGGTAGGGTACTTATTTTGATACCAATGGTAAGAAGAATTCTAATTCTCCAGTGGTACCAATTTAATGGGAATCGGGTGTTATTCCAGGAGAAAATCCATAGGGTGGTACACCCTCCCTCTCTGGAGTTTTTTTTAAAAACTTTTCTTTTTTCAAATTTTCAACTTTTCCCCACCCCTCATTTTTGGTAATGTTGACACCCCCGATACTAAAAGAATTCACGTGAAATAAGCTTTTAAATTAGGGATAACTAAAGGTAAAGGGCACTCAACTGAATTGAAGTGCCCTATTCTTTATTTACCAGGCTTTGTAGGTGGACTATGATCCGGCGGACTATAAAAACCCTTCACTACTAAACAACACTACACTACAATTATCTCAAACAACCGGGCTGACAAAACCTTATCCTTTGTATGTCTTAATAGATTTCAAAAAAATTCAAGTCCTGTGAACTTATTAAACAGGACAATCTAACACAGGAATTAATTTTGTACAATCCAAATTTCTTTCTTTCTTCATCCAAAAATCAATCCACATTTGGTACCTTTTTTAACTCGCTGAGAAAGATAGAGCTGGAGATAAATATAGATAAGCGCATCGGTAGATTTGATAAGATTGAATTATTGGTAGATTAATATATCGAGCCTTAGCGATCTAGATAGAATACACATAATTTGCCAGGCATGTCTGTGCTGTGCGAAGGTGCTAATACGATTTACCGTGATTCACCATATCCCGGGATACATATCAAAACTATTATTCCTAAAGCTAGTTGAGTCAAGGTTCCAGCTCTCTGGAATACCTCGAAATATCGAATTGCAACATTCTAAACCCTTTCGAAACCCTAGCCAATTCTGTATACGTCATAGCTTTGAGAGATGGAGTTTCAAAGGCTTGCCGGTCATCTGGGCAGGCATCTAAAACACAAACAAAGTCTAGGCTGTATATTTTGTATTAATCTTTCGCTAGAGCTGGCCAGCGCATAGAAGTATTGAAAAACCCCATGTGCACTAGGCCGGATCGAACCGGCGACCTTCAGTATTACATGCAACAACGCTCTAACCGACTAAGCAATCAAGCAGGGTTGGTAGAAAGACAGATAGAAATAACATCTATAGGTGTTTAGGTTCGAATTCAAAAAAGTCTAGGCTTGTTTTCAATTTATTTATGCTAATTTCATGCTGATTCTGAATAGGGCCCAGGAAATAATTTTGACGGCTTTTTGAAACCAAAACTGCCAATGTAATTTTAATAACGGCGACTAGAGTCGCCGGTAGGCTAGTGGTTCAAAGTATTAATAATGAAATAATTTGTACTGCACAGGCGTACTTTTACACAGATCTCCCCAACCGATTACCATGTCAACAATATTAATCAAAACCGATATTCAAAAGAAATACCTTCGCCGAAGAATAGACCTATTTACTTGATTACGAAAAAAACGTCAATGAAATTCATGCACATAATCATGGCTATTTTCATTTCAATTGGCTGACAATCGATTACATTACTATTTCGCTGTTTCCCTACGACCCGGACCTCGTCCCAGATCACAATGAGGTGTAATAAAATAACTACCTTTTTCAATACTAGTAGATGGTGTCGGCAGAATACTAATTAGCTAAAATTCATCCCGACCTATGGAATTATTGGCAAGTAACTACTTATATACGGGGAAATATGGCCCACTATCTTCCCAAGAACGCCGAAGGGTGATGGGCCGATTAGTACGGCAAGAGCCATTTTACCAAGGGAAAACGTGTGCCTATTTTCCCCATATACCATGATAGTTCTGATTTAGTCCATAAATTTCGCCTCGGAGATATCAACTTACGACGTGACTTAACATGCTTAATAAATGCCTTCGATGAATGATTTCAATTTTCAGAATGACTGTCCTTTATTTATGGTAACCTTCGTAGCACGTTACTTTGTGAATATTAGTAAATTAGGGACACCTGAAATATTAAAATGAACAGATTTTTTTTTAAGGTACCCATTTCGGGGAAAGAATTTAGTATTCTGCCACAGGCTATACGAATTCGGCAACGTTAACGGAAATAAACCGGCATGTTAACGGTGCTGAATTTTAAGTGTGGCAGGATATAAATCATCCCCAAAGGCTCTCAAATTTATCAATGTGTGATTTGTATTACATTTCTTATATACTCACTTGGATACCAATGGTTAGGGTACATTTGTGTGCTAAACTATGTGATTTCAAAATATATTGAAATAGTACTGATAAATCGGAGCAGCGTACGGTTACTGCATGGACACTAATTAACCACTGTAGAATTGTCCACATCGTAAATATAATTATAGCTATTAATTTTCCCTCATAAAAATATTATTAAGCATTTTAAATGACAGTTTGCAGTTCACGCGCATATTCCTTAATTGATTTCAGTCCTGATACACACTTACCCATAAGCCATTGACTGATAAAGATAGATCTCAATTACAGAAACACTTGAAGCATCGGGGCAAATTGTTCCTCCAAACCAGAAAGAACAGTCCATGGAAGTCCAAAACCATTCGTAGAAACTCTATCTAATACACGCACCAAGCCATGGCACACTCACCACCCATCGCCGTCGAAGGGGTTTTGGTTGCCGATGAATAGGCCTACGAGCCATGCCTGTTGTTTGGAAAGCTTTGTATGGATCAGAAGCAGCTGGAACCAGAGGCTTAATTAACTTTGTAGTGTATGAGTGTTACGAGACATGGACGGCGACTGCTTACAATAGAAATTAACTGCACTGCTGGTGGTTCAGGTTTGATTTTATAGGCTACCTCACACACACACATCCAAACCACATGCTGCCACGTTCGGTCGGGTGGTGTAGCCTACTGGACAAAGTGTGTGAAAAAATGAATGCTATATGCCCCTGTCTAATTGACGCTGTACACTGCGACACATAAACGGAGTAAGTCGCCCTTGAGTAACCTCGAAATTGAATTTGCGCGGTTCGCCGATTCATCGGCAAACTAAACCCGAACTAAATAACATATAATACATTTCCATGAAATAATTTCACAGTTTCTTTTTAAATTTACATTCAGCAACGTCTTAGAAGGTATGGGCGTGTCTAAATGCATTTCCAAAATCAACAGTGCATAGTAGATAACAGTTTTCATATTGTCTGACTTAGTTAAAGTCATAAATTGTATTTGTTCACTCTGGGAATAACGAAAATGTGTAAAAACATAACCTAGATCCAAATACTATTGACAAATAATTAACAAAGGACAACAGGCAATTTTTATTTTTTTTATTTTGACAATATTATATTTTGGCCAATTTGAGACCTTGATGACCCATAGCCGCGCTCACAGGACTGAGTCGCCATTTACTTACTGTAAATTAAAATCACACATTGGTCTGTTGGTGGCTTTTTTGTCTTTGATCATCTGTTTGAACTTAACTGCTATCGTATTCGAGCCCATAGAAAAGTGCATTCTCTGATATTTCTGTTCGTCTGGAATTGAGAGCCACCAAAGACGGAAGGCTGGGGAAAAAAAAAAAAAAATTAAATGGTTCTCTGTGAGAAAAGCTGTCCTGTCCATCGTGACTCAAGCCTCTACGTGGCAGTGGAGCCTTAATCACCTGGGGAGGATACGTGAGGAACATTTTATGGACGAAAACAATGGCCCTTGGTTATGAGGACAACTTGGAGAAAGCGGGAGAGGAGAGCTTGGTCAGAAGCTTCCAGGCTGCAAAAACGTTGGGAACGTTGGCAGGCGAAAGAGGGTTGTCTGGTCAAGGGGAGATGACGGAAACGATGAACCCGAAGGTATACAAAGGTTGGCGGTGTGTTACCGAGGAAGATGCATGAGGGGGAAGGGGTGTTAAAAGAAAATACATGCATCAAAGCAGGAGGACACTACGGACGGAACAAGGCCTGCCAAACGTACAAGAACGCTATTATTGGGTGGAATGAGTGTGATGTGAGGGCGTACGTGTGTACACTCTAAAAGAAACGGACGCGTTCTAATTTTTAACACCAGAAGGTTTTTCAACTATTTTAAGTTTATTTAAAGGCTTTCTTGGAACTATATATAAACTATGATATTTTCTTTGAAAAAATGTTCGTGTCTGGCATGTGCCTGGTGCATTTACAAGAAACAACTTCCTGCATCCCTACTTGCAAATAAAGGAATTAATTTAGAAGCTCGTCGAAGGAAACATCGATCGGCAATTGTAGCAATTATTGTACCTACTATAAGAACACTGAGGGGATATCAAGGAAAGATGTCCCAGTGCTTACACATGAGAAAACAACCTTCTCTTAGATAGTAAAGTTCAAGGGGCCAAGGTTATTTTTTTCTCAATGTTAATTGGATTTCAGTCCCAGCTCAAATTTTCAGGATGACAGTTGGTGAATTCTGTCCAAAAACAGTTCATAGCGGAGTTGCTGAAAAACTTTGTTTAACCACCAACACATTTTGGTATAGCCTGAGAAATATTTGAGCCCTCTATCAATGTTTATGGGGTCTTCTATCATGTGCCCGTATGGTTTTATTACGAAGCAGTACTCTCATCCTGATTGGTAAGCTGAAGGGAGGGGAACTAAAAGTTGAAGAAAGTGCACCCTCAGCGGCTATTCAGACACTAGTACCAGTACTGTGCTCCACCAACAGAGGGGGTTGGTTATCAAGTACTTTGGTAAAACCAGATGCCCTTTAAAGAGCGATATAATTTAATGCGAACACTTGCCGTTGTCATGATGTAATGGGTGGTTTGCACTGCTACCAGGCTACTTGGTGCTTCCTATCGGGTATTGGTTCTTGGTTTTAGAAAGAAAACCTCCAAAATACTCCAAAATGGAAGTTTTAACTGGAGGAGGGAGAGAATGGTGCTTAATTTAAGGGCGAGAACCGCTATAGTCACTTGCCAGAGTATTTGGGTAGTAGTCTGATCGATTAGTAGTTGTGGAAGTGTATCCCAGTCCCGGGGGGGCCACTTGTATTTAAAGGTGGATATCATGCTAGTGTATGGCTCCCAAAAAGTACCCTAAGCGCGTATTCCACATGGCAAGAAACACACACCCTAAAGCACGTAGTTGGTTGATTTGCTACACCTAATCACAGTACTTTGGGTTTGATTTTGTTACCCTTAAACAAGTGTTTTGGTCTTAATGTTACGATCCTAAAACAAGTAATGTGCATGACAGTTTAAAAAATACACCGCTAACAAGGTATTTTGACATATGTTTGCTACCCACCCCTAAAGCAGCACATAATAAAAATATGCCTTACCCATACACTAAACACATGGCCAGACACTAACCAATGGCCCTGATAAAAGAATATTTATCACATGATTTCATTGAAGTTTTTCTTATTTGATATCAAATTGGGCTTATATGGTCATATAACGTTACATTTTAAATTTCAAGTCTTTAAAGTTGTCCTAATTTCTTGGAATTAATGAGTCTGCGGATTGTCGTAATTAATTATCAGTGTTTTTCTGCAAAATGCAGACCATTCATGAACTATCAGAAACCCCGCGCAAAATTTCATGAACTTGTTTCGATTGGAAATAAATAAGAGACAGGCCCTAATTCCATTTCTGCGCAAATCAAACCGTAACGACCAGTCACAAAAAGAAATGAAACATCCTAATTATAAAGGCTTTATTGTTTGGAGGAGACGACGACGAAAACGAAATAGAGAAAACAGATCTAAAATACAGGCCGAAAAATGGAAAATTTATAAAAATCACTCGGGGATTCTACCATGTGAAATCCGGAGAAAATCGGAAACAAAAGACACTATTTTCCAGCATTTGTAATGTTGAGTGTTTACAATTCTTCAAAATATCAACCCTAAACACATATTTTACGGACGTGAAAAGCACACACTAATTTGATGAATTTTTGATGATTAGATACCCTAAACAATGTACGCGAGTACATCGCCTGATGTCTCAAAAAAAAAACGACCCTAATTACGTTTTTTGTACACGAGATGATATCACCTTGGAATACAAGTGGCCCCCCGGGATTCCAGTTTCTCCCACTATGGTTCTTTTGAAGAATGAGTAGGCGTATGCGTCTATTTTGTTCGATCAAGCATGAAGGACATCGCTCGGATAAGAATGAAGGGGCCCTCCATAATCCATTATAGTTATATTTCTCATCAATTTTGACTGGTGATGTACAAGTACTTTATAATGTATGCAGGTGTTTATATCACAAAAATACAACTTGTATCAAGAAAAAAAAAGAAAGTATGAAGAAACTTCAGGGGTTATACCCCCTGGAAAAAAGCAAACATTAGAGCATGCCTCCGTTACAATGACCCGTTATGACTGAAATGAAGAAACAGGGAGAGGTTGCATAGCTTGCCGTTGTTAAAGAGTTGGTAAATGAGCCTAGATAGACCTTTGTCCGTTTATAAGATACAAAGAAGGTACATGAGGAAGCAACAAAACCCAAATACCTCTTGTAGTGCCATGATGATGCCAGATTTGGATTACATAATCGTTTTCACACCACCAAGCCACACTCTTTATGCAAACAATGCCCGCAATCTTATGGCCCATTACAGCGCTTTTATATCAGGAACAAGTAACTCACAATCACACTATTAAAATCCGAATTCACGTGGCACAGTTTAATAGCTTTATCAACAGTATATGAGCAAATACACCCAACTGCATTTTTAGATATTATTTATGATAACCAGAAGATGCATGGTCAGCGGTTATTAACATTGTCCATCCAAGGCTAATGAACTGAGCTTTGGTAGATTAGCATTGCCTTGCCTCGTAGTGTCGGTATGGATGTTTATGTAAATAGGCGGGTTGTTGTTTTTGGCCAATTCCGTTTGTGTTCGGCCCCCCAAAAACAAAAATGAAAAAATGGGGGTCTCTTTCCCCCCAAGACCAGAATGCCACTCACAAATATGTTGGTAATTCAGATAAACCACACATCCTTGCAAACGGCATTAGGTCTGGGGGGGAACGGGTTCAAAATTTGGAAATCCATTACATTGAAGCCTGTATTATAATTTTGAAATAAAAGACACTTTTTGAGAAGTTATGTGAAGTTTTGAATTTTTTGAAAACTACGAAAGGTAAATTTGAGCATGTCGCTTTTTTAGGTGGGGAAATGTTTCAAATTCATCCGTTCTATGAAAACTCTAGAGGGCGCTCCTTCATTTCTTAACCGGCGATGTCCTTTGGTGTTGTGTCCCTCCTGGCACGGTTGGTTTTGGTGTTTGAGTAAAATGCTTGGTTTATATCAAGGTCCCAGTTGAGAATTTTGTAAAACATATGTCTGTTCTGGATTAGAATTATCCAAGTCGATGATACATGACGGACATGTGAAGCTGTTGATATTTCCTGTTAACTTGTTTTCTGATGTTGCAAAATTTCTTCCAGTTGAAGTAACCATGGTGGCGGTTGTTACCATGTGATTAATTAGTGGCGGGAAAGATTTCCGAGACAATCTTGCGAAACCAGCACCAGTTCTCTTCAACAGATCTCATTGATGGTGTACATTTGAAACAATCAGAGCAAAGTTGGGATGTTCTAGACTTAAATTCTTCTGTATCCACACTTTTCCACAAAGGGATGTTGCGAGGTTTTTTTTTATTCAAATTGGTCTTGGTTGTAACATTGGCATTCACTATTTGGTGATCACTGATACCTGATAATGCTGGGTGGGTAGTAAGCAATAAGTCTAGTCTATTTTCGGTGCCATTTGGGTCCCATCTGGTTGGGAAATCAACCATCTGAGTTAGGTCAAACTCTCTTGTAGGGTGCCTTTAACATGTTAACTGGAACCATCTTTCCAAAACATTCTAGGAACGTTAAAGTCACCATCTACAGGGGCGGATCCAGGATTTGAAAAACGTCAACATTACCGGGGTGCTGAAGGCTGAAACTTGTCCAAAATGGGCTGATTTTGCAGAATTACCGGGAGGCGCGCGCCCCTCCGCCCCCTCCCTAGATCCGCGCCTGCTCTAGGATGATGTGGGGGACTTGGTGGAACTATTGACCTTCGTGAGACTTTCACCCAGCTTTATAATAGGGAAGTGTTTCTCAGTTTGTGGTCTATAAAAGGTCCCTATAAGAACAGTCGGATTTTCCAATGATGCCACAAAAGTGATTCAATGTCTGAATTAGATAAGTCTTTTCTTTCGAAACAGGAAATGTGTCCTTATTGACGGCAATAAATACTCCATCGTCATTTAAATTCATACCCTTTCTAAAGACTTGCATATTTTCAGGGAAAATCTCTGATGATGCAATGCTGTTATTTAGCCAAAATTCTGTTTCTATCAATATATCGGAGTGTTGTTCATGGATGAAAGCTTCCAAAATGGCTACTTTCCCTCTAGCACTGCGGAAATTGACGACAGAGACATTGGCCCAAATAAAAACTTAGTTGTGTTATGTGTGCATTGATATAAGAATGCATTAGTTCTTCTATGCTGTAATAAGGAATGATATTTTGCAGTGTCAAAGGTAAGTTATGTTCAAATAATTACGTTTAATGAAAATTGCTGGTGTTTTAATCCTGAAACACCCAAGCTATCTTTGATCTGATGCTACATTACTTTATTGTTTGTTTTTACTTGTGGCCATTAAAATAATTCCTCTTACCTCTCACGGTGAATGGGCAGACCTAAAACTTTTAATGAGGTCTCACTTATTTTTAAATCTACTATAATTGAATGTCTCTATTCAAATTCACTGTAGTGAGAATTTGTTGAACATTGTAATAAAATACTTTGAATTCCTAAGACATTAACGTTCTGACGTTCGCTTTGAAGCAAATCTACGGCCAAGTTACAGAAAATCATTCTTGCACTGTTGCATATGCTCATTGCTCATTTCCAAGCACGTTTTGAAAAGAAATGATCCCTATCTTTGAGCTTATTTGAACTATATAGAATAACCCTAAAGAACAATTATTTAGTAAAATGAATATAAACATACCAATCCACCGACCATAGTATTACGTTGGATTCGATCGAAGTTTGGTTGTGATCATTTTCTTCTCGGTTATATTACAGAATGTGAGTTTTAGTTAAGTGCAGTTCTAATTTCTGTTCATGCACAATGCATCATTTATTTAGGTTGTGGGGACATGTCCTTTTATATGCTGTTGTGGTGGTCTCCATCGGGGGGCTAGGGGGAAAAACCAAGTGGTAAATTCATAATAAATTATTAAAATTCACTTATAATAGTCTGTTCCCACAAATAAAACTGGCCACTTTCTTGAAAAAGAAGAAAAAAGGTCACTTCAATTTCAAAATTTCCCCCAGCTATCAGTGACAGTGGATGCACTAGACTTCAGCAAACAATGGAGTTAAAGAAATTAATTCCACCGGCCCGGTATGCGGTGTAGAAAAACACTTCAGATTCACTTTCATTTGGGAGTTGCAGCGGACCATTATATTGTATAGTGTCGCGCGTGACTTATTTCAGCTGGGTACCGCTCTCCAATTATAGACTGAGTAACTTTTTAAGGACAAAATCTGAAACCTCATTCAGCAAATAAATAAATAGGAGCGTATATAGTGCGTGTTCAATTAACTTTGCCATGTGTTTCATCATTTATTCAAAAGGAGGAGAAACATGATGAAACAAACATCATGAGAGAATGTTGCTGGGCAAGCTTTGACCTAAGAACTTTGTGCGACCAAAATCCGTACTTATTGCTTAACTTCATTTCTATTCAATTTACCAACCAACGCACTCACCACCTACCCAAGCTTTTTTCAGAAGAAATTTAGTGTCAACGACCTATTTATAATGTACACTGGTTAGTTATTGGTGAAAGAGGACTGGGTTTTGTCCTCAACCCGAATCGGGGCGTGGAGGTGGTACCCTGCTATAACAATGGCCCCCATAACCGGCCCATTGTAAGATCTTTAGCTCATGTTTGCTGAATCTATACATCCATTGGTCTCTGATATTGGGGAAAAGAAATT
The DNA here is from genome assembly GCA_023653785.1 of Ophioderma brevispina. Classification (NCBI taxonomy): domain Eukaryota; kingdom Metazoa; phylum Echinodermata; class Ophiuroidea; order Amphilepidida; family Ophiodermatidae; genus Ophioderma; species Ophioderma brevispina. Next base: position 14,097 of record JAMKCH010002672.1, read on the forward strand.
GAGGTGACATTTATTTATTTTTAAGAGAATTTGCCAGTTTTTCTGTTCGGGAACAGACAGTTCTGTGATTGTAATAACTTTTATGAATTTTAACCCTTGGTTTTCCTTAGCCCCTCGATGGGACAACATAATTTGTTATACAGTTGTTTATTTGGTCCACGCCCTTAGTCTAATTTCATTTCCGATTCCAACAAGCCACTTCGTGTTGAACATGGAAGAAAGAAGATAGAAGAACCACAACGACCCACTTGACGTTTGAAACGATCTATCTGCCGCCCCATAATTGCAATTGTTATTCATATTCTCTAAGGTGGCCTTTCCGAGGATAATCCTATTCAGATACTTTCTTGCTCGAGAAAATTCTCAGTTGTTTCCTTCTTCTTCTGTTCAATCGTAAAGATTCCGGGTCGTCGGGAACAGCGAACCAGCACGCGATGACTGCGAGAAGTAAATTCTCAAACATATCAACACACCGGGGGGGGGGGGGGGGGAATGTGGTCGGGAACCCATTGCTCGTTCAGAAAAAACGAGGGACTAGCTGCCAATGCGGGACTACTGCTACAATGTATATGGGTCTTAAATTAAATTCACAATAATCAAGTTCTAGTCCCGCTAGGAGTACAAATTTCATTGTGATTGTGACTTTTCAATGATCAAATATAAACATAACCTAAACATCAGCAAAATAACCCTAATTTGGTGTTATTTTTCTTGCAGTAGCACCAGTGTCATTTGCTTTGGCTAATATTGGCTAATATTGGCTTTTTTAAATGTTGTATCTTTTTTCATAATTGAGAACAGGTCCCGCAAGGGGTATAATCTCACTGCAAATTAACCCTTCACTCTTCAATTTTTATTTGTTACTCATAGAATAAAGCAAAAACAATATGATACCTAATTATTGTAAATATGCGTACGTGAAAGTTATTGTTTTAAAAAATATAATCAAACTATTTTGCATACAAGTTAACGATGTGTTATAATACATTTTAAGTGGAATTTCAAAGGAGTAATCACTGGGATAATCACTAGTGGAAAATATTTTACAATAGCACAGTACAGATGTCGATTTACTGCTTGTTAGCTTAGGTGTATTATTTCCTGGAAACTTGTATAATTTCTCCAAAGCTGGTCCATTAGGGGCGGGTATATTTGAACGAATATTGGTCCCGTTAGGGGTCATTCAGAACCCCTGGAACGGGGTGCCCAACGAAAATCCCCAAGACGCCCCCCCCCCCCCCGACAGTCAAACGTTAAATTGAGTCAAACTTTCATCCTTATTTCTCACACTGGGCATCTCTTGGACAGTAAAGCTGAATGCATACTCGATGTACATTACCTTCTATAAAACGAAACAACAACAACGACACACCGAAACAGCCCGGAAGATGTTGTATAATGCAATGTAAATTCTTTTACACTTTTACGTGTTCGGACATGAGTTTTCAAATGACTACAGTATGATGCTCCGCCGACCATCGATTGCAGCAGAGGGTGCAGGAATCAAAGGGTCTCTGTTGAATCCCCTCCTTTTTGGCTGTGATTGATAAAACAGATTAAAAATCTGATTGTGGAAGCGTTGTGGTTCCTTCTTATCTCTTTCTTCCATTCGACTTAAGGGGCTGACCCAAATAACCAACTGGTATAACAACTTCTGTGTCCCCATCGCGGGGCTAAGGGAAACCAATTTTAAATTACAATAATAAATTATTACAATCACATACTGTCTGTTTCCCGCACATAAAACTGGCACATTTTTTCTTAAAAATAAATAACATATCACCTCAATTTCTTTTCCCCAATTCAAGACCAGTGTATCGTATAAGACTTCAGCAACCATTAGCTAACGATATTACAATATGGGCCCGGTATGTGGGCCCATTGTTATAAGTCCCAGGTGTGTTATCACCTCCACTATTCGGGTTGAGTGGACAAATACCCGTCCTCTTTCACAATACCTAACCGTGTACCTTATAATAGAGGTCGTTGACAAAAAAACTAAATTTTTCTTCTGAAACCGCGGTAAATTGATATACATAAGTTTAAGCCATAAGTTACGGATTTTGGTTCTGCAACAAAGTTCTTAGGTCCAGCTTGCCCAGCAAACATTCTCTCATGATGTTTGTTTCATGTTTCTTCTTCTTTTCGAATAAATGATGAAAAACACTGGGCCAAAGTTAATTGACACGCACTATAGAAGCTCATATTTAATTTTATTTGTGATGATGGTTAAGTATTTTGTTGAGTATATGTAGTAAAATCCTCAATATAACATAGTTACCGTTTCAACGTTATTTTTTTAATTCCCATTAATTTATGTCAATACTCTTTTTTGTTACCCTTGCATATACCATAACTGCAATAGGTTTTTTTATGTAGAGTAGTACATGGTCCTCGAACAGACATGGTGTTTTATTATTCAAAACTGTGCTCTTGCTTGTGTCTGGGTTTTAGTACTCATTCGTTTGCTCGCCTTATCTCACTACCATTGTCAGTTCCTACTCATGTACTATAGTGATTTCACTCTGTATTACCAAATATTGCATTGTTTCCCGTATGCTGCAGACTAATTGGTTTTTTTGATGATGTATGATACATTTGGCATGTTAGTGTTTAATTTTTGTTTTAATTCGGTCACCTCTGCCTTGTGATAATCCTGATATTTTGATTGAATCACCACATTTCCCACCACATCTCCCCCACGAGTTTTATTAACCCTCTGTCTACCTGAGCCATTTTTTGTACTAAAACTCCCGAAGGGGGGGGTGGTTTTTTTTTACCACCCCCCCTGTGGTTTTCGTTACTGAACACCCGATCCTTAAATTTGGTACCAAGGATAGCTTAGAGCTTTCTGTCTTCTTTCCCTTGGTACCAAAATAAGTACTAACTCCCCATGATGACGTCACCATGACGTCATAGTTTGAGGAAATACAAAATACTGACTATAGGGTGGGAAAATTGATATTTCGCAATTTTAAGCGACTCAAACACCCCTATATAGCTCTAAGTGATTTATTTATATAAAACTAGTCCTTTCCATCAAGGTGAGAGTCAAAAACCGCATGAAAATCTGATTTTCCTAACCTTTTTTGCAAAAATGAATTTTTCACACTGTGTGGTGTCTATGAAATGGCAGTTTTGCTGACATCGAACTTTATGACGTCATTGTGACGTACGTAATGCTAGGCATGTTGGTACTTCATTTTGGTACAAGGAAAGAGGAGGACCATAGGCCTATCTCTTGGTACCAAAATCAAGTGTATGTGAGTTTCCTGTGTTGTGTGGAATGTTGGTACTTCTCTTCCGGAGGGGGTTGGGGGTGGTTACCACCCCCCCTATCTGTCACTTGGGGGATCACCCTGTATCTTATACTCTATTCCACGGTGGATGTTTGTTTTTGATTAAAAGAGCGGAACATGACAATTGGCAATCAATTAACTATTTTTTGGCACCAAAAAAGGGGGTTTTAGCAATCCGTGGAAAAACCTAAGGGGGGTGGTAACCACCCCCCTTCGGTAGCCGAGGGTTTAATAATGCCCAGTTCGACCGAAGCGCGTCGAACTGCGGAAACCTAACACAACTTGTTGTACTCCATACTCAAGTAATTTCATTCATTGTCGAGACCGCCCCGACAGCTCGTTTGTCTTTACTCTGCTCGTTTACTTATTATTTGGCAGGCGAAGCCTTTTTTTTCTCACTTGTTTCTACTTCTTCTGAAGTACAACAAATGGTGTGTTCATTCCTTAAGCTCCAATTCCCTCTTACCTCACGTGCTTTTATGTCCGTTTTTTTGCCTCTACTGTAGAATTATAATTTTTAATTTGGAATGGATTCTATTTGTATTATTATTTGTCAATGTTAGTTTTAATATAATTACATATCCTTATATGACCCACCTATGAATTTGTTTAAAACATTTTGCACATTACTTATATTTAACGTTTCTTAAGTCATTAGACATGGAGAAGTGATATTGCTCTCCATTTACATTTCAATTATCGTTCCGTTTATCACTGGTTGGGGCGATGGTAGGTGATCTTGCCCTTAACATGATATCGCTCTCCATCCACGACTAATGAACTTAATATATTCTTCCCATGTTTATTTAAATATTTTATTGTAATTTTTCTAATTCCCTGCAACTGCTATACTATAATTTAAACACATGCGAGCTCCACCGACTGAACATATCACCACGGGACCATCTCTTTTGCAAATTCATTATCTAACGCTCGATTTATTGCGAATTAATGGGCATTGGCATAACAGCCTGTCATACGATAGGTCTACCTTCCGTGTAGTTCCGCACGCTCTTGCATGTTCCCACCACATATTTTGTCTTCATTATTTTTATTGTAGGCAATAATGATGCATGAGACATGTTTCGTATAATTATGTTGTTTAATATCTAGTTGTAATCATCATATTCCCCTAACAACCCTCCCGTTGGTTATATTACTAAATGCACAGTTTCGACCGAGCGCGTCAACTGTGGAAACCTTAACACAACTTGTTGTACTCCATACTCAAGTAATTTCATTCATTCATGGTCGACCGCCGCGACAGCTCTTTGTCTTTACTCTGCTCGTTTTACTTATTCTTGGGCGGGCGCAGCATATTTTTTTTTACTCAATTGTTCTTACGTTTGCTTGTGAAGTACAACATGGTGTGTTCAATTCAATTCTTAATCTCCAATTCCCTCTTACCTCAACGTGCTTTTCATGTCTTTTTTTTTGCCTCCACTGTATAATTATCAATTTTATTTGAAATGGGATTCTTTTTGTATTAATTGTCACTGTTAGCTTAATATAATTACCTATCCTTATATGTCACACAGCCCTTATTAATTGTTAACATTTTCTACCTAACTTTATTTTTCAATGTTTCTTTAAGTCATTAAGACATGGAGATGTGATATTCGCGCTTCCATTTTTCATTTCCATAATTTTGTTTCCATTAACCACTGGTTTGGGGCATAGGGTAATGTGAATCTTGCCCTTAACCTGATATCGCCTCCACGACTAAATGACTTCATAATATTCTTCCATGTTTATGTACATATGTTTATTTGTAATTTGTATAATAAAATTAAAAAAAAAAAAAAAACATATAATTTTAAACTATGCGAGCCCACTGACTGTAACCTATCACCGACGTGACCATCTTTGTAATTCCATTATCTACGCTCGATTTTTATTTGCGAATTATGGGATGGGCATAAACGCCTGTCATACTATACTTCTACCTTCCGATGTAGTCCGCACTGCCTTGCATCAGTTCCACACTATATTTTGTCTTCATTATTTTTTTGGTAGCAATAATGATTCTCAGACTGTTTCTCATATTATGTTTAATATCTAGTTTAATCACCATATTCCCCTACCACCCTCCCTTGAGTTATAATAAATAAATGCGCCAGTTCGACCGAAGCCGTGTCCCGAACTGGTGGAAACCAACACAACTTGGTTGTACATAACTCCCATATCCAATTGAATAGCATCATGTCTGACCGCCCAGGCAGTTAACTGTCTTCTTCGTTGCTCTTTGTATATGGTGTACCACATGGTATGTTCCTTCCCTGATCCCCCATTTCCCCCTGAACTCAATGGTGATTGTGATTTAACATTCTTATTTCATTTGGTTTATTATATTATTTTGTCATTGCTTTTGTGTCATCTGTTATTATCATGCGATTTATATATTATTCATTCGCCTTGTGAGACATGCCCTCTAGATATTGAATTTATTTTGTATTTGTGTGCTACACATATTACATTTTGTAACTACATTTTGTTTCTAATTTTTTGTTCAGTCATTGGAGACACATGGGAGTCCGACTTTTGCTAATCTCATTTTCTACTGGCTATGGGCTTAGGGTCTATGCACTTGCCTTTTTAATTCTGCCATCGCCCTCCATACTTAAGACTGATATCTTTTCCACTGTAACTCTGTTTTTTTCTTGCATCTGTGAAACTTTACTACTAGATAATTTAACACAATGTGAGCGCCACGGTTGGCATCTTTTCAACGTGGCCATCTCTCCCTTGCAATTCAACTCTCACACATTCATTCACGTGTTTTTTTTTTTTGTCGATTCTTTCTTGGGTTTTTTTGTCCAACTTTTTGGTAGGCCTACATCGTAGCTTTCGGTGTAGCCCATTGTGACATTAGAATTTTAAGTTCCATTGAATTTTATCTCTTTATACTGCCATTCTTTGGCTTGTTCATTCACCCCCTCTATATAATGGGAGCCTAGCTCCACCATTTTATATAGTGTATAAATATTTTTGCTATCAAGCGATTTGGCCTTTTTTACGCGGGATAATTGTTTTTTGGTGTATTTTTTGTGTCGCTCCATTTGTATTTTGCATACCATGGTCCACAAGCTCCTGATGGTATTTTGAATGTACCACCCAAATTTGAACCCATTTCAATCAATAGTATCCGCCTCAATCATCACTCCTCGACCACCGATGATGACTGTAATATTGACCATATCCAAAGTCCCAACCGTAGTTATTACATTAGTGACGGTCTTAATGATTTACTTAAATCTAAGGACATTCAGCTGTCATTATTTCATCATAATTGTTGCAGCTTAAAAAACACTCCACCGATGTCACTAATTATCTTCCTACCATTAATCATAACTTTCAAATCCTTGGTTTTACAGAAACTCTGGTTTAATAACTATGATTAACTAAATCTCCCTTATTGACTTCGACGGTTACTCAGTCAAGAATTCCATGCGGCATGACCAAAGAGGAGGCGGTGCCTCCCTTTTCATTCACCCTAACATTGACTTTGCACTAAGGACCGACCTAAATAGTACTTGCCCTGATTGCGACCTGTTTTTTATCGAAATTAATGACATCAACAAATCCAGCGGTAAAAAAACTATCGTTGGTATCATCTGTCGCCCAGAACGTTACCTTGACGCGTTTTATCTTGAGCTTTCACGTGGTTTCAATACAGTTAACAATTAGAGTCCAATCTTGCTATTATGGGCGATTATAACATCGATCTTCTGGATTTTGACTCCGATCCTAAAGTTAATGACTTCGTTACTTATTTTCTCTAATGGATTTTGCCCTACCTTGATAGTCCTACCCGAATTACAGAAACAACTGCCCCGATCATGGATAACATCATAACAAATGACTTTTAGCCAATGTAAATGCGGTGTGTCTTAGTCAATGACATCTCAGACCATTTTCATTTGCTCTATCAATTTCACAATTCCTGACTCCAGATTTACTTTTAACAAACACAATTCGCTGACTAAACGTCACTCCCTGCCAACTTAAGCCAAGCACATCAAGGGTTTTAAGAATGGACTATCATCCACTTACGTGGCAGAATGTGTATGACTATGACAACCCTGTAACAGCTTTTAATACTTTTCAAGACAATATCAAATATATTTAATTCACTGTCCCCGTTAAATCAGCCATTATCTATCTAACGTAAAACGCCCAGGAAACCATGGATAACGTTGGGGCTAATCAAATCACTTAATACTAAATATAAATTAATTTAGAAAAGACCCCCGCTCCAAACCTAATAACGATAATAACTTAAATACACAAATATCGCAATATACCTAAATTGTCTGCTGTCGCATTGGCTAAACGTAATCATATCACAACAGAGCTTGATGCCAACCGGAACAATATGAAAAAAAACATGGCAAACATCTAAAATCTCCTTCTGGCAGAACCAAATCCCCCCCAAAACCACCCTCATATACTTTATGACATTAGTGCTCAGAAATTAAAGATCCAGTCGAAATCGCTAATAAATTCAACGCTTTTTCACCAACCTTGGCATCAACTTGCTGCTAAAATTCCGCGTCCTGATAAGTTATTCTAAATCTAATAAATCCAGGTCATCTCTTTATCCCAATAGTATATTTCTCTCGCCTACTACTAAGGAGAACTTTCAGACATCACCTCACAAATGAAACCTAAGCACCAGCTGTGGCGTCGATGGTATTAGCTCTAACATAGTAAAACAGATCGTGCCTTATATTATAAAGCCCCTAACGTATATATTCATCTTCCATTTCCACGCGTATTCCCTTCTCAGCTCAAAGTTGCAAGAGTAATTCCAATCTATATAAGCTGGAGACAAGCACTCTTTCAACAATTATAGCCTATCTCCTATCCTTCCGTCATTATCCCAAAATTTCTTGAAAAACTATTTTACAATCGAATCATCGCGTTTATAGATAAATATAATATCCTCACTCCTGCCCAGTTTGGCTTTAGACCTAAACATTCCACTTCAGTCAATGCAATCAATAACTTTATGATACAATTGTTACATTCCCTCGAACCAAAACTTTGCAATGCAGGGATCTTTTTAGATCTCATTAAAACGCCTTTCGACACTCTTGACCACACAATTCTTATTAACAAACTAAGCAATTATGGGATAAGAGGTACTGTGCCAAGACTTGGATTAAAAATTATCTGAGAACCGAAAACAATTCGTTGATTATAATCAACACTAGTCGTCCACTTCTTCCATCGATGCTGCGTACCTCAAGGCTCAATTCAGGAACCCCTTTTATTTTTACTTTATCCAACGACCTTCCTCAGTGCTCTCCCAATCTTCAATTTAATTATGTTTTGCGGATGATACCAATCCTCTTTTCCCATAAGAACCCAAAAATTACTTGAATAACACTAATAAAGAATTAACTTCATGCATATCAACTGGTTTAAAATAATAAACTTTCCCGTAACCATTAAAAAAACAATTTAATGGTATTCAAAACAAGCATAATCCCTCCCCTCCAATTGATTTAAAATTAATATCGACAATAAGCCCACTGACACAGTTAATACAACGTAAATTTCTAGGCGTCTATTGATATGATATGTCATGGAAATCACATACTTTCACATGTTAAACAATAATATATCAAAATTAACGGTTATCATGAAAGTTAAACCATTTCTTCCTCTTGATTCACTGACTACATTGTATAATAACGCTTTTGTCTTTGCTTTACATCAACTTTGTGCAATTATTTTGGGCCGATAAAAATAATTCTCATCTTCATTCTCTGTTTTTTTAAAAAGCAAAAACGATTATTCTTTCATGTACAAATTCCCATTTGGGCTCGCACCTACCGACCCCTTTTTTCCTCCATGAACACGCTTAAATTCACGACCTTTAATCCCTTTTCCAGACCCGCGCAGTTCATGTAATATAGATACCATTTATGACCAACTTCCTCCAAACATCTTAGATGATCATTTTTTTCTTGACCAGACAATACGTCCACCCATAATACACTCGATCATCTAGGACCAGTATGTAAGACTGACTAATACCAAGCTCGCAGAAAATACAATCAGGATTCAAGGGGGGCCCTCTTATGGAATTCATTTGGATCCCCATCTTAACAGTCAATCATCCGTAGCGTTTTTAAAACAACTCTTAAAACGCTCATTGATTCATATCTTCCCGCTCCCCATGATTTGGGTAACTTAATCTTTACTTAACGGTTTTTGTGGTGTTTATCTAATTTTTATGTTAAGTCGGCACCCTTCTTTCTAAATGTGTATGTAATCTATCATTTATTGCTTGTTATGATGTCTTTACAACATATCCATAATTGTTTACTACTGATGTGTGCCACGAATACAACACGCTTTTGAGTTTCCCCTGGCATCCACATCTCTTGCAAATTATACCAATATATATTTATTTCATCATTTTTTTTTTCATTACGAATTATCATTTTTAATATTTGTTGATGTTTATATGTATTTGTTTGCAATGCGATGAAATAAACCTGAACCTGTCCCTGAAAAGTACTCGTCTAAATTGGAGAGCGGTAAACGCTGACATCATTCAGCTGCGTCGGACATATAACCCTATACATGTGCCTGCCCTCCCCGATGAAAGGGAATCTGAAAAGTGTTTTTTTTTCTAAAGCGACCGCATACCGGCCGGTGATTGAATATCTTTAACTCCATTGTTTGCTGAATCTATTTGCATCCACTGTCCCTGATATTGGGGAATGACCTTGAAGTGACATTTTATTCTTTTTCAAGAAAATGTGGCCAGTTTTAATTGTGGGAACAGACGATTAATATGATTTTAATAATTTATTATTATTTACAACTTGGTTTTCCCCCTAGCCCCCCGATGGAGACAACAAAACAACAGCATAGAGGACTTTCCACCACAGCCTACCTGGTGTTTAAACTTCTTTCGCTTGCTTTATGCAACAACACTTTCAGACCTGTTTGATTTTTCTTATGAATTTTATCATTCCTTAATGTCATGACCCCTCTAGATTAAAGGTACATTTTGCGTAATTGATGTTTGGGCCATTAACCGCGCGCCCAACGCATACCGAGAATTTCACAAAATGGGGAAGTTTTGGACTACGCAGTGATCGAGTCGCGTACATATCATCTCTGGTTTGCCTACAGACGCCGGGACAAGACGGCAAATAGGTGGAACACCAAAGTATGAAAAAAGCTCGCTGTCGCTTCTTTAGAATAGTATGTGTCTCCGTCCTCCTTACGAAAACGTCATCTTTACCATTCCCTTCCGTCGTGACACACTTTTCTTTGGCTAAACGTCTTTATCCCCCATTGCTGTTCCCTGCATAGCATATCAGATCAGGCAGTTAGTGGTCTGCTAACCTTGACTTTGGATATGTTCTCGGATATGGAAGTCTCCACTGAGAGGTCTAATATAATAATGTGGCCCTTGGTTTTCAAAAGCCATGCCCCAGCGACACCGTGCTCCCCTCTGTGCCATAAATGTAGATATGGAGGTAATCACCAATAGATCTGACGTACTTTTGGTAGGACGTTCGTCCGGAGATGTGTTTTGCCTCGCATGAGTAGCTTTGTATGAGTGCCATTTAAACCGGTCTTGAGTTACTTTTTTCTACAACAACACACAGTAAGACGCTTTTCACTCAGGCCCTCAAGAAGGCAATCCTAGTTGCTCTGGTGAGATCGGACTTCCATATGGAATCAAACTTTTGCAGGCACTCCGTGCTTGTCCTTTTCTTATCAAGAAGTCCTTTCTGCTTTCAAGTACAAAGGACCCCAGGCATTTAAAATATACTTCTTTGATTGTTGTGCCCTTTCGGATAGGGTGATGATCTACCTCTTCATTGAGAATCGTGTATTCTGTCTTTGCATTCAGCATTCATTGGCATTAGTTCACTTTAGCAGATGACTCTTCAAATGCAGTGAGCAGATCTGGGGCAGATAATATAGGCTTTGCAGTCAATGCAACACCATCAGCATATTCTAGATCGGTCAAGTGCTTTTGACTTCGACGCCTTGATCTTTTGCCAATTGTGAGAACCTTAATTCCATTCGTGGCGTCTGCTGATTGGCACAATACATAGTTGACCACAGTAACGAAAAGGAAAGGAGAGGAAGACTGTGTCGCCTTGAAAAAATCCTGCCGTGGTAGTGAATTCCTTGGTGGGACCAACCACACTCGGCATAAAACTTCTTGGGTGGTCATACCTTTATATAGGCCTTACAGCTATGTCTCTTACTATGTCATCAGAGACACCATAATTAACAGAATCTGATGCATCATTATTGCATTCATGTTCACACTATCAAAACCTTTTGAGAGATTTACAAAGACTATGTATTACATTCCATTCTTCTTTTCGAAACTCTAACTTCATTGAATCTCTGTAGGGCTAGATCTATTACTACGGAATCCATTTAGTTCCTTCCAAGAATGGGCTTGTAGTGTAATGTGGATGAGAAGAAGTGACTTGTAGCCTTACCTTTGCAGCAATGAGCAGATAGGCAGATGCTTCTGTACTTTCCAGGCTGCCGGAGATCACTATTTTTGGGGAGCTAGGGATGATGCATGGAGATAACCTTTCTTTAGGAGAGGAATGACGCCATAGGTTTATTACCCGTTGGAGTTTCATTGCAGAACTCAAGGAGTTGCTCTTGAAAAAAGTTGATGCTTCCATACGAACGCCAGAATGTTGTCAGGGCCTGGTGTTCTCGAACTACTGAGCTTTTTTGACAACCTTTTGGAGTTTCGTCATTGGTAATGGGCTGGTAGCTATTGGTAACTGATCAGAAACTTTGAAGTTATAGAAAGGAGTATTAACGTTGGCTGCAGCGGAGCTCGAACCCACAACCTTCGGATCATATGTTGGCCGTTCAATCCACACGTATACCCTCATAAGGGCTTACTCTAAACTTCCATCTTCATTTAACCCATGTTTAAAACAGGACAAACTGTGTTTTTTTTAAATTCAAGTGGGTATAGACCTCCATTGTTTCTCCTTCAGAGAGGTAACGGATCAATCAACGATCTGAACCTTGGAGGACTAGGAGATTCTTTGGCCACTAGAGAAAGATTCTTTGCTCACTAAGTTTATAAGACAAAACACCTATCCTGAGTATTATAAATAAATTGCAAGTTACGTAAACACGTCAAAGAGAGCTTAACTGGCTTAAGCAAACAGTTATATGCTTCACAGATTGAAGAAAATCAAAAGATGCTAAAAAGCTCTGGCAAAACCTGAAAGACTTGGGTACCAAAACAAACTAAAGACTCTGGCATGTTGTTTGGAATATTGATGGAAGGAAATTTTTTGAGAACAAAGTATGCTGATCATTTTAATGTTTTTCAACTTGGTGTTGCTGCCTAAACTTGTTGATGATTGCCCTCACCTATGGTCTTTATGAAGTTGATTCTGAAAGGTTCAAGCGTTATTACAATCATATTGAGCCTGGTTCGTTGGAGCTTCAAGGGGTCAGTGAGACCTTTGTTTATGAAGAATTATGCAATCTTACACATCAATAAGAGCACTGGTTTGGACGGCTTCCAGCTCGTTTTCCTTAAAGAGGCTGCGTGCGATCATTCAGAACAACCCATTGACGTCCATATTAATTTGTCTATCAGGACCGAAGGATTCCCGAGTGATATGAGAGATTGCTAGAGGTTACACTTTGTACAAAAAGAAGAGCAGGTTGGAAGCTGGAAATTATAGGCCCTGTTGAGCAATTGTCTGTGCCTCCAAAATTTTGGAGAAAGCTTGTTGGTTCGAATTAAATAAATATCTTTCGGATAACAATATCTTAAAAGTTTTCAGTCAGGGTTTAGAGGTAAATATTCCACTGATACTGTCTTATCTACCTGCAAGACTATATCAAAAACCAACTCAGTGCTGGGTTGTTCACATGTATGGTGCTTCTTGACATCCAGAAAGCCTTTGACAGTGTCGATCACTCTATTTTTTAAAAACAAACTAAGAGCTTCTGGGTATAAAATCCACCAATTGGTTTGAGTCCTACTTAAATTGCAGATCTCATATCGTTAGTATTAACGTTTCTGACTCTGACTCTAATTAATTGACATGCGGTGTTCCGCAGGGGAGCAATCTTAAGGCCCAATCGTTTATTCCTCTGCTACGTTAATGATATGCCGCACTGCGTTGATTGTACACTGCTTCAGTATGCAGATGACCAGCGCATTAATGTCTCTGATAAAGACCCATTAAAATTGTTCAGGAGCTCAGTAAAAACCTCATCAACTGCAATACATGGCTCATTTACATAACTTTCTCTTCACATGGGTAAACAGAACTCATTGTTTTTTTGGTACAAAGCGAAAACTTGGCAATTGGCAAGATTACAATAACAACTATTGAGTGTGAAAGGCAGATAATTCATGCTACCCCTTCTGTCAAATACTTGGGTCTTACCATTGACCATTCTGAATGGGGATGATATTGCTCGTGCCATACAAAAAATCAATTCTAACTGAAATTTTCTTTATAGACAGGCTACATTTCTCGATACAGAACCAAGAAAATCTAAGTACCGCTCTCCGTCTTTGCTTGTTTGATTATTCAATTTCTCTTCCTGGTATGGTGGCATGCGAATCACAGATGATAGAAATTGCAAATTGCTCAAAACAAAGTTATCAAGGTTTATTCTCAACAAGCATGCTAATACATATTTCAGAAATGATTTAAGAAACTACATTTTCTTGACATTCCATAACATAGCCAAGCAGCTCAGATTAAACATGTTCACGTATTTTTTTAATGAAGGTTGGCCCAGATTATCTCAGAAAACTTTCACCCGTATATCACTGTTCATCCAACATATACCCAGAACACTAGTTTTGCATAATTTCCGTCCACCTAAATGTACTCACTATAACTTCCGTCATTTTAATTACAATGCTATTCATGATTGCGCTGAATTACCATGTGCAATCAAAACCATTCCACATCCAATTGTAAGAAGTCTGGAAAAGCATCTTTCAAATCAAATTAATGTTAATTTTTTAAATATTTTTATTTGTAGTCTTATAGTCATTTTTTTTTCTGTACATCTTTTCATAATTTTAATTGTTTTCGAATGTTTTATATGTATTGTTTTTTGAATATGTGTATTGTAGCAAGGACCCCTTTGAAAATAGCCTTCGGGCTAAAGGGTATCCTGTGTAATCCTCCAATTGTTATTCTGTATAGGACTTGTCATATTTTGTCATTTATTGCCTTGTATGTGAGATACCGAATAAATCCAATCAAGCTTCAACCGGGTTCCCCAATAACACAATCATTAAAACACAACAACAGTAGAGCATTGGCAAAAATACAGGAAGTAAACAATCATGGTAACATAGATGGCAATTTACTTGCCGCTGATCAAAACCGGTCGGTTGCTCACGGATCATCTGTAAGTGTATGACATATAAAGTCTATGGGTGTTTGAATTCTTCTCCGGTTGAGGAGTTTGATATAAACTGTAACTTGTTAAATATCCATACAGACCTATTAAATGATCAACGAATGTGAAATCTGTTTCAACAGATTTTTTGCTCTATTTCTAATAATTGCAAATCAGGTTAGAATTTGGTAGACGTTTCATAGAGAAGTCTCATGGATGCAGATGAGGTATTACTAGTACAATTGATTCCGTCCTTCCGCTGTAATGACGTTGTGCAGTACCGCAATACCTCATGTGCATCCATGGGACGTCCATATGAAACGTCTCCTACCTCGAATTTACCCGTCAAAATCTAAAATAAGATGATCTTTCCAGAAGAGTAAAATTATTTATTATCACCTAGCCTTGGTGTTAGACTCATACACAGACGAATATAATATCACATTGGTTTTTCTAATAAAGAATTCAACCTTGCAAATAAATATCTTCAATTCCTATGGGAAATTTTTGAAAAAGTTTCAAAAATGATATCTTAATTTTGTTTCTCGTCCTCAAAGTATAATGAATTAAAATGTCAAACCACAAAACACAACCATTATGCATGGTACTGGTGTTTGACAGGGTCCCTAAGTTCTTCTCTTCCTGGGGAACCTTCATATTTTCAGGGGTGCCCTCCAATTTGCACATTGGTCAAACATAATAGGTAAAGGTTTTTTTTAATAAAATTAAAAAACCGTTTTAAAAAAAAATAAGATATTAATACTTGCACAATATTCAATAGATTACTTTATATTGTATTTATGAGAGTCTTGCTATGCTCAATCTTAGCTAATCTTGACAATGCCAATTTTACCATGTCCTGAATTGACCTCTGTAAGGAATGATTCCCTTGCGGGCCCGCCCCCCAAAAAAAAATTTCGTTTGGTGTAAGCGTGGCCCCGATATCGACGGGCAAGACCTTGGGCAACTATGTTTTTGCTTTCACAATGAACCCTGGTGATCTGTCCAGTTATGGGTATAAGCTTATATAACTAAAGTAACTAAAATAGCATTGATGCCTTGCGTACCTGAACTAATACGTAGTGTGAATACGGTGTGTTTTTAGTTTCATCGACGTTGCGATGTCAAGTTTGTCATCTCGAAAATTAATTACACTTTTGCAAATGATAGTCGGAGAGATATGTCCAATTATGGCCTACCGTAAAGTTAAGTATTACACAATTCCTTTTGCTGAACGTGAAGATAAGGGTGTGTAGAATAGAATCTGCCGGGTGCCACTTTGGCTTTGTCATAATGATAATTATCTATTCGACCCTATATAATCAAACATGGAGTTAATAAATTTACTATATAACCAATGACAGTGTGTATGGCACTTGTAACATTAAGTCATACTTCAAATTCAAATGGAAGCTAAATCCAATAATTTAAAAATAGGGATTAGGGTATAATCCCCCATAAGCTTAAAATTTGGTGTCAAATATTTTTTTGAAGATTTAGACGTTTTGGCGGCCATATTGATTGACGTCATGTTACAAATGTTAAAAGTATCAGAAATACATTTATTGTGTCCTAAAAACAAAACCTAATTACTTTTTACCCCGCATGGTGCCCTTGAACCATTTTGAGGCTATAGCGCTTTAACTATGGTGGGAACCTAGGCAAATATATAGTTTTCTATACCCATATGGAGACGAACATTTTTGTGAATGTACAGTAAACACAATTTGACTCGATTTTGGATTTTTCCACTCTAGTAACACCCCCCATTGAAGAAGGGGGAAGCATCGATTTTGTAACCATGATGGTTAAAGTCTGAACTCAGAGAGTCTTGATATATTTTTTGTGTATTATTAAATTAGTAGAACTAAGAAAGTCACCTAAATTGACCAATTCCCAATTTTCGTTTCCAATGCAGTAACAATTTATGTTAGTATTATTTACATGTATATAACAGTGCCATAGGATATTGTATTTAACAAAAATTCCGGTTCGGAATTTATAACCAAGTTGTGATTTCCATATGAAGGACTTCGATTTGAGCTTAGGGGGCTATACAGTGATTAGTATATGGACAAGTATAATTATTATCTGGACAAGTAGATGTAGATGGACAATTATATGGATATGTTATATGCAAAAAATACAATTTGTTTTAAAATTGCGGAGCGCCATCCTCGTGAAATCTCCGAGTCAGTCTTTATACCCGCCACTCAACCGCCGAAAAAGGTAATACCTGTAAAAGAAAGAAACGCCTCTTTGATTTCTATTATACTTTTACTTATATACACTGCTGGTGAATAGGCCTAATAGTATTTTGTCAATGGTTGGTCAACTTGGATATCACATGTGTTCACATCGGAACAACCGTACAGACATTATACATTTAAATGCAGTCAGGCAACAGAACACCACGGACCTTGATCAACCGTACCAAGAGGTTTATCGTCAGCGGCGAGAAATCGACCTGGAATAATGCTATTTCTGGTGTGGTGTTCCTCAGGGTACGGTACTGCGCCGCTGCTATTCCTGGCTCACTCAAATGTTCCTCTAATGTTCACTCAATCAGTGGCGTAAATTTCTTTTTGACATTGGGGGGGGGATGGGGTTGATGAAAATTTATGAATGAAACGGGTTTGGTGAAAAGATCCATTACTAGCATATGTGCGCGCGAAGCGCGCTAAAAACTTTTGCCATATTTAGAAGCTAAAATCGTTAAATGTAATTGTAATTAGAAAAAAAATGCGCGCGAAGCCCGCGGAAATTTACCATTTTTAAACTATTATGGTAAAATATGAGGGTATTTTGGTCAAAAACACATGAACGGGCATCAACATTGGGGGGATGATCGTATTGACCATCCCCCCTCATCAAAATATTGGGGGGATATATCCCCCCCCCGGGATTTACGCCTACGCACTCAACTGTTTGCCTATTGGGAGACGATTACGTCATTTATCGTGAAAAAAAACCCCGCCTGAACTCACGCATACGAAAAAGTGCATACACTTAGAGAGTGAGAACTATAGACTGGCAAATGAAATTTAACTCCCAAAATGCTTTGGGATATGAGGAAAAGACTTGCTGACTCCCAAAGTATTTCACTTGCACACTTGCTGAAGATGTCCCATCCTCTGTTGAACACCATTATAGGCCTATATTTTAATCACATACAACCTCAGCTGGAATGGATACATACAGAAAAAGCTAGAAAGGTCATGTGTAAGAACAAACCATTGCTCAGGTTTTATCAAACGAAATCATGCAACCGTTTAGCTAAACTCACGGCATAGATCAGTTGTCTGTCTTCAGGTCGAGTACTCCTCGGTCATCTGAAATCCATGATACACTAAAACATCAATCTCCTAGAGGAATCAGTGCAGAAAAGAGCAGTACGTTTTATACACCGAATGATAAAAAAAAAAAAAAAAAAAATCCCCATAGCAGCTACCCAGATTTCGCTTGGGTGGACGAGGCAATTGAGACTAAGTGTCTTGCCCAGGGACACAAACACGTTGACCCTAGTGGGGCTCGAACTCACGATTTTCACGGTCTATTGATCACGAGTCCTGCACTTTTCCGCTAGACCACACGCGCTCTCAAATTTTAATCACATACAACCTCAGCTGGAATGGATACATACAGAAAATTTTTAATCACATACAACCTCAGCTGGAATGGATACATACAGAAAAAGCTAGAAAGGTCATGTGTAAGAACAAACCATTGCTCAGGTTTTATCAAACGAAATCATGCAACCGTTTAGCTAAACTCACGGCATAGATCAGTTGTCTGTCTTCAGGTCGAGTACTCCTCGGTCATCTGAAATCCATGATACACTAAAACATCAATCTCCTAGAGGAATCAGTGCAGAAAAGAGCAGTACGTTTTATACACCGAATGATTCACTCAACATCAAGAGTAAAACCAGATGCCTCTGCATAGCAAGCAAAAAGCCTTGGATTTAAAATTTAAACATCAGAATAGCAGAAAGATCCTGGCCAAATGTCCAAGAAGACCTGCATGCACTATGGACACATTTCCTTCCTGGCTCATTAAGCAGAACTTTGAAATGTTTACTACTTATCATCACCAGGATAGTAAACAGTTCTCTACTTCCTCACACTTTGATGCATTATATCATTACCCATTCCCTGTACTTACGAAGATTTGGATCGTGATGTACTTAAGAGCTATAGGCCAGTTGTCAATATCAAATTCATTGCCAAATTGAGGCCGCATCACGTCAGGTAATACAGCATGTTGGCCACGATGAGCTTGGTGAGCCATTGCGATCTGCATACAAAGGTCAGCATTCCACTAAGATAGCCCTTCTCCAGGTTAGAAATTATATCCTTCAAGCCTTGGATGCTAATTAAGGCTGCTTGCTTGTATTGATTGACTTGAGTGCTGTCTTCGATTCCATTGACCATGATATTTTGATTAAAAGGCTTGAAACCAGATTTTGTTACACAGACACTGCTCTGGCCTGGTTCAGATCAGATCTCACTGACCGAGTGGTGGCTAACAATGAAATGTCCAAACAGGCAGCATATTTTCAACTACTCTGTTCCTCGGGGCGGGCTCCATTGTAGGCACGCAGGGTTTCATAATGTCTATTCATCCAGTCAGTGACATTATTAGGAATTATTATGTTAATTTTCACTCGTATGCTAATGATATTCCAATTTTCTTTGAGTTTAATCTAAAGATTCCAGGTGATTCTGAACATGCTATTCAAAAACTTTCAAGCTGTATGTCTGACACAAACACCTGAACATGCTGCAGATGAATCAAGAAAAGAGAATTTATTGTCTTTGCCACGCACTCTTTATTGAAAATCTGCCTTCAATAGGTTAGATCTGGGTGACACCTCTGTCCTGCATGTGTATGTAAAGAACCTTGGGGTTATATTTGATTCCACCATGAGCAGTGATGAGTATGTCTAATCAGATTGGAGCTATCTGTAATAATTACCATACGGTATTTGTAACTTATGGTGTATTCGTAGGTGTATCACTTTTGATGCCTGCAACCGGTGCTGTGTGACCGTTGATCTTGTCCCGCATTGACTATGCCACCTCAGTACTATACAGCTCCTGGCAACGACAGCATCCATACATAATTCTTAAAGAATATGGCTCCTGAAGCTGTGCGATGGCTCCAACTCTTCTTTTCTACTTGCTTGAGATGGTTAACTTTTCTCTCAAGATGGAAGACTTCAAAGGTCATTGCTATCCTGAAGCCCAAGAAACCAGCAAATGAGCCCAAGAGTTACAGATCGATCTCACTGCTATCTCACATCTATAAGCTGCTTGAGAGACTGATACTCGGGAGGATCAATGATACGGTCGATGCAAATCTACCCCGCCCCCAAGCTGGATTTCGAATAGGTAAACCAACAACTGATTAGATAGCAAGACTCTGACATCGAACTAGCCTTCCAGAAGAAGCAGAAGTTTGGAGCAGTCTTCATAGTGATCTAATTGTTGCATAGTCTGGCATCGAGGTCTTTACCGGTACCTCAAGCTACTCAAAATCTTCCCTGATGTCAAGCTTGTAAAGTTCATAATGCTGCTCTTCCACGACAGGTTTTTCGTCCTGGAGACATCAAATGGGCCATGCAGTATAATAGCAGAA
The DNA here is from genome assembly GCA_023653785.1 of Ophioderma brevispina. Classification (NCBI taxonomy): domain Eukaryota; kingdom Metazoa; phylum Echinodermata; class Ophiuroidea; order Amphilepidida; family Ophiodermatidae; genus Ophioderma; species Ophioderma brevispina. The sequence goes on from JAMKCH010002672.1 coordinate 34,445, forward strand.
AGCGCAAACTACGGAACGGTGTTCCACAATGTTCTGTCCTGGCACCCTGTCTTTTCAACATTTACGTCTCAGATATGCCAAAGGGGGATAGTTCAGAGTATACTCCTACGCAGACGACACGGCACTTGGAATAGCTGTTGATTCCTTTGATGTCTTGGAAACAGTGCTCATACAGAAAGACCTAATCACTAAAGCCAATTCTTCCACCGATGGCACTTGAAACTCAGCAAAAAGAGAACTTAACATCCCTCTAAATAGAGAGAAACTGCCACACGACCCGCACTGTACCGAAGTACCGTTGGCGTCATAATGGACCGCAGCCTTACTTTCAATCAACACACCAAGGTAGTCGCTGCCAAGACGCAGTCTCATGTCAATCTCCTCAGAAGGCTCGCAGGAACTGGATGGGGTGCATCTTTCGACACCTTACATACATTGACTGGTGCTTTGGCATACTTAATTGCTGAATAAGCTGCACCAGTAGTTACAGTGTACACTCACACAAGATTGATGCCGTTCTGAATGATGAAATGAGAATTGTCAACCATCCTTACAGAAATGTAAAAATCGTTGAAAAGCCTGAATATTGCATTTGCTGCCAAGTGTACGAAAAAAGAGCTCTACAATGCCATCAGGCAAAATAAACCACGAGCTCAAAAATATGAAATTGTACATTTGCCTTCAAACCTGAAACCTGAAGAGCTGATATAGCCTAGGCCATAAAGGGTTACGTTTCTAGGAACAATACACAATTCAGTATGGCAACGATTAAGAAATCATTAGTGGAACAAATTACAACTTCTGACTGGACAAATGCATTGCGACACATCCTTAGCCCTTTCGCATCCGAATTAATTTTAGGATTTCATTTTTGAACTGTCACCTAAAGCCATGTCTAGATCTCTCAGCATAGCAATTCACATGCATTCGCCATGCCCAAACGCCTTGCCTGAAGTTGTATAGCACATTATAAACGTGAAAATTATGCCAAACTTCATCGTTTGGATTGTTCCACATTTGAGATACCAAAAAAGTATCTGAATGTATTTTCAAGTATTTATTTATTTATAAAAAAGGGTTATAGGAGTACCCACGGGTTCCAAATTCACACCAGATGATTATCGGGTCGTGTACAATAGAAATAGGTAAAAAAAAGTTTTACGTGTTTTAGGTTCAAATTGCGATCTCAGCTGGCCTATAAAAGTGAGTCCGCCTAGTAATTTTTTTTTGGTCACGGATGAACTATAAACAACGAAATTGAGGGGTTTTTTTTACACTAAGACAGTAAGAAATATATGGATTAACTGTAAAAAGCAACAGAAACAAAAGCACGCACGCACACACGCACACACACTTACGACCTTTAGAAAACCGGTGTATAGAAGTAATTATGGTCCGGCGTACTCATAGTCCGGGACAATGGTAAACAATAGGGCAATCGATTCAGTTGACTCTTCACTTAACATTAGTTTCACGCTTTATTCCGTTATCGTCTATGGAGCCCCGGACTGTGGCTCCCACCGGACTATATCTGCTTTCACACCGGTGTAGAAGTAATTATTGTCCGGCGTACTCATAGTCCGGGAACAATGGTGAACAATAGGGCAATCGATTCAGTTGACTTTTTTTAATTGATTTTTGCTGTTTTTAGCCTGTAGCTCTTAAAATTTACGTTGTAAATAGTACAAACTATACCTTTTCTGAATCCTTATGGTTAGACAAATCACGTGGTATAATTTTCAACATGATTGGATCAATTTAATTGAAATTGATCCTTTTTATTGATTTTTACTTTTTTAGCCTATAACTCTGAAACTTAAGGCTGTATATAGTACAAACTATACCTTTTCTGAATCCTTGTGGTTAAACAAACAAAAAGGTATAATTTTCAACATGATTGGATCAATTTAAAAATTTGACCCCTGTACAAATTTGTCTTGACCCCCTCTCCTTAAGGCACCATTTGCTGCACTTAAGAATCACGTTTCAGGGGTCCCTGTCAGTCTGTGAACGTATTTCGTCACTGCAAACCTTTTGTACTTGAGATGTGTTACAAATGTCTGCTAGCTCCAGGGTTTTAATGTAGCTCTTATTGGGATAAAGAGAACATCTGTGACATTGAAAATGAACAAGTTTTGTCGAAATTTATAGCAGAAGATTCTTACAGCGAGAGCGAATCGGACGCGGGTAAGTTGTAGCTATAGTTGTTATTTAAAATATATCTTATCAGCAAAATGTTGAATACAACAATGTTAACAATAAAATCAATAAAATTATAGAACAATACAAAGACACAACTTGCAACTAGAGCTAATTGCGCTCTTGCAAGAGTGCGAAAGTTAGTAGGCGGTTTGTGACCGTTGACTCGAATAGAGTTGGTCGCATGAAGAGGTCACAAATGACCTTCTTTCATCCACAAGATGCACCATTCAGATTTGCCAAGCGATTTTAATTTGTTAGAGCCTGAGAATAAATTCATATAGGTTTTCTTGGAATGCCCCTTTAATTGGTAAATGTGGCATCTGGGTCCAATCTGTGATGATAGCCTTTAGTTTGTGGGAGTAGGAATTTGTAGATTTCAGGGAATGCCCCTTTAAATGGTAATTGTTGTATCTGGGTCCAATCTGAGAACACCCCATTATGCAGCATCTACCGGGGATATTGCAAGCGAATCTCATGATGAGAGCCTGTCATAAATATGAGAAAACTTGCAACTCGCATGTGACAACTTAAAATTCAACTCGTACATTTTAAGGGGTTTGACGTGTTAGTGATCTACTCGGTAAAATTTTCCAGAATTCACATATATGGTATTTACAACGGTGCTGATTAAGAATCTGAAATAAAAAATGGGGGTTACCGACTTTGTTTTTGAGCTATATAGCCAAAACAAAAAGGTATGTTGTCACTTTTTAAACCACGCAA